>JARYHS010008075.1:109953769-109977316 GCA_031002005.1 Vandiemenella viatica | reverse complement strand
TTCCCTCCTCAGAACTCCAGAGATGGGAACGAGCCTAGCAACATTTCCTTTAGAACAGGCATCCTTCTGGCAACTACCACTACTAAGACCCCACCAGTAAAATTACCTCTCATTTCAATCTATACTAATATTATAAAGCTGAAGAGTTTGTTTGTTTGTTTGTTTGAACGCGCTAATCTCAGGAACTACTGGTTCGAATTGAAAAATTATTTTTGTGTTGAATAGACCATTTATCGAGGAAGGCTTTAAGCTATATAACATCACGCTGCGACTAATAGGAGCGAAGAAACAATAGAAAATGTAGAAAAAACGGAGAAAATTATTCATCTTTGAGGGCTTCTGTTGCGTGCGCTGCGAAAACGGTTCAAGATACCAATAAAAAAGTATGAAAGGATTATTCCTCTTGAAATGATCTAAAAAAATGTCCGCGACAGTATATGTCTATCTTTTAAGATTAACTCACTAGAACCGTTTTTATGGTAATCAAATTTGGTCGAAATTAATGCATTATTACCAATTATTTGTTAGAGTTGTATCAACATAATAATATTAATCTTTATCCAAATAAATGTGTTGTTAATTAAGATTATTTAATTGTGAACAAAATTGTCTTTGGCATCACTTAATTTCAATGAACATCTTAGAAGATATTACGCGCGGTCGGCTCCCTTCTGAACGGTTGTATGCAGCATTATTTGTTTTTGCGATATAATATTGTCGTGTAATAATACTTTTTAAATAATATTTCATTTTGTTTTAAGGATAATATTTTGGTATAAATATCATCAATGGATGTGTCAAAGGGCAATATTGGCGGCGAGAAAAAGTAGCGTGGACGAAATTAACGATCTAATTTTAAGTAAACTTCCAGGAGACATAGTTACCTACACATCTATTGATACGTAATGGATCAAGAAGATGCGGTACATTACCCACAAGAGTTTCTTAATTCTTTGAACCCAATGGCCTTCCCCCATATTCCCTCAAGTTAAAAATAGGTTGCCAATAATTTTACTTAGAAATCTCAAACCACCAAATTTATGTAACGGAACCAGACTTCAAATTAAATTTCTACGCAATAACGTGATCGTTGCAATAGTTTTGACTGGTCCAGCAGTTGGTCAAACAGTGCTTATACCTCGCATCCCAATGATTCCAAATGATTTACCTTTTAATTTTAAAAGAATTCAATTTCCCCGTTAAGCTATCTTTCGCCGTTACAATTAATAAATCACAGGGGCAAACATTTAAACATGTAGGAATCGATTTACGTCAAGACTGCTTTTCACACGGCCAACTATATGTCGCGTTGTCAAGATCGGGTTGCGGAGAAAAACCAATATGTTCTTCTGCCACAAGAAAATAAAACTAAAAATATAATTTACGCAGAAGTACTTTAAGATAATTATGTTATTTTAAAAACTTAAAAACTAAATTTGCAATAAATGTCTAAAATAATAACAGAAATTAACGCGGACAAAGTCGTGGGTAACTGCTATAATTTATAAAGCTGAGGAGGTTGTTTGCAAAAATAAATATGATGCCCAAAATAACTATTCTACGCGGACGAAGTCGCGGGCACAGCTAGTTATAAATATAGGTGACTGCACAGCTTTCTCCACCTATCAAAAAATGGTATCAATGTCTTGGAATTTGAATTAACTGTTTTTATACAATGTGTTGTTATTTATGGAAAATGTCTAAATATTAGACAGCTATCCAACTGTGAAATTCCACCATTACTGCAAAAATATCAAATATTGTCAATTCAGGAACACAACAAATTTAACTGGTTGGTTTCTCCTAAAGTTGGTGGCTAGGATGAAAAGTGGCCTGGAGCAGAAGGGGGCAAAATATCTTGAAAGTCATATTTAAATTATGTTTGTATACAAAAAAAAGTGACAGGTGTTGCTGAAAGAAAGCATAGACAAATATATTGTTTGTAAATTTCATCCAACTGTTTATAACAGAGGTAAGCTGAAATGTTAAGAATACATTACAACAAAGAAACTAACCAACATTTTGCAGTTCTAGCAGCATTTTATAGCTGCCCAGGACTCTCATATTTTGGCATTTTTAATTTAATTTGAGGCAACTTTTCTACAAAATGCGAGAGGAGTACATGAAAAAGAAATCACACTGAAGCGGTACTAAATCCGAATTCCAAGAGATTGGTAACATTTTTTTGATAGGTAGAGAAAATCACGTAGTCCTCCAAATATTTATTGGGATTACTGGATATTGCAATTCCGCCAGGAGTTGGCATCAAAATACTGCAGTGGTCAAACACAAGACTCCAATAGAAATTATTTCTGAAGTACATTTGACGGTTTAATGCTGATCCAGGCTGTATTACAACAGAATTACTGCTTGGTAAATAATATGTCTTGCAACTGACTACAGCAGTATTACAACGATATTATTTAATGTTGTTGTAGTGGAATCGCGATCTCCAATAGACCCTATTTATTTATTTTAAATATACACTTCATCAAAAAAAGTTTTTATTCCAATAATTTTTTTCTGTTCAGTTTATTCACCTTAAACGGTATATAGATTATAAGGGATTACTGGAGATCGCGATTCTGCAAGGAATTTGCACCATATTACTGCAGTAGTCAAATGCTAGATACTGCTAAAAATACTTAACGGAGTAGTTTTAGCAGGGCATGCTGGTCCAGGCTGTATTAAAACCTAATTTCTGCTACAATATAATGGTCCAGTGTATATTACAATGAAATACTGCTTGAGGATAGTAGACTATTTTCGTGTTGTATTTTATCTCTAGTGGTGTGTGGATTTAGTTAGTGTAATCTCTGAGTGTTTACTTTTGTAGTAAGTAGAGGTTAGTTGCAGTTGAGCAGTCGCTGAGGACAGTAGACTATTTTCGTTCTGTATTTGAACTTTAGTGGTGTGTAGATTTAGTTAGTGTGATCTGTGAGTGTTTACTTTTGTGGAAAGTAGAGGTTAGTCAGACTTAAGCAGTCATTGAGGACAGTAGCATATTTTTGTTTTACGAGGGCCGTTCAGAAAAGTAACCTCCGGTTGATTTAAAAAAATACACCAAGTTAAATAAAAATATTTTAATATATACATCTTACAACTACATCTTTGCACTATTTTTCTACATAGTCTCCATAGCGATTTAAGCACTTATCGTATCTCTTCACAAGCTTTGAAATTCCTTCTGCATAAAAATCACCCGTTTGTGCCTGGAGCCAGCCTGTGACCGCATCTTTGAGCTCTTCGTCGTCATCAAACCGCTGGGACCCGAGCCATTTCTTCATATGCATGAAGAGGTGATAATCGCTTGGCGCCAGATCTGGGCTGTAAGGTGGATGGTTGATAACGTCCCACTTGAAGGAATCAAGAAGGGCCGTTGTTCTGCGAGCAGAGTGAGGACGGGCGTTATCGTGCAAAAAAAATGATACCGGAAGTCAGCATACCACGGCGTTTGTTCTGTATAGCCCGTCGTAAGTTTTTTAGTGTGTCACAGTACACGTCTTGATTAATGGTCGTCCCACGTTCCATGAATTCAACCAACAACACCCCTTTGGCATCCCAAAACACCGTTGCCATCAGTTTTCTGGCAGAAAAATCTTGCAAGACTTTTCTTGGTTTGGTAGGCAAATTTGAATGTGCCCACATCTTTGATTGTTCTTTTGTCTCAGGGTTCACGTACTTAATCCAGGTTTCGTCACCGGTCATGATTCTGTTTAACAATGGTTCTCTCGTCCTCATAACGTGACAGAAAGTCTAATGCAGAGGCCATTCTTTGAGTTTTGTGGTGGTCGGTAAGAATTTTGGGCACCCATCGTGCACAGAACTTCGGTAACCCAATCTTGCTATCACTATCTCGTACAAGAGAGTCTTAGAAATCTGCGGAAAAACAGTAGACAACTCCGACATTGTGAAACGTCGATTTTTACGAACGTTTGCATCAACTGTCTGAACGAGTTCGTCAGTCACCAATGATGGTCTACCACTCCTCTCTTCATCATGAACGTTTTCTCGTCCACTTTTAAATAAATGTACCCATTCACGGACAACTCCTTCACTCATAACTCTTGGTCCATACACGGCACAAAGCTCACGATGAATAGCTGCTGCAGAATATCCTTTGGCTGTAAAAAACCTTATGACAGCACGCACTTCACATTTGGCGGGGTTTTCTATTGCAGCACACATTTCAAACTGCCACAAAATAGAGATGGGTAGGTCCGGATGGATGCAGTTCCGCGGACCCGTATCACTTGCGCGAGGGATGGATGTACATCCGAGGGCTTGTCGGATCTGCTTCCAGCCGGACCTGTATAATAGCGCCACAGTTCTCGAGTGGCCAGAGGTTGAACCACGGCCGGACCTGCAACGCGGAGCTGGAACGCAAATTTTCATTACAGTTCCGATTTGAAATAAATGTTCTGAAGAGTTTAATGTCATTTACTGTACGATTGGATTACAGTTCTGTTTAAAGATGAGATTATAAATGAAAAACTATTTCTTAATGTCTGAGTACTAGTAGATAATTACAATAACTATTAAATGTCAATGGGTAGCTAAAACCGGTAGTATTTTTTTATTGGTCGGGTTCATGCTTCTAAGGTGAGGAGTGTTTTACGTGCTAAATAAGAATGGACTTATAATTTAACTTGTAATTTTAATGCGTTGCAGTATTATTAAACTTTAACGTTCAGTTTGACTAATCACAAAGTCTCTAGAATTTTTTACGTTCTTAATTCTGAGGGCTTAAGGACAAATTAGATAATACATTTAACATCTCTTTATTGCAGAAACACGGTTCGTAGAGTTTCCAAGGATCATTATACATATCTACACTAACATTATAAATGCGAAAGTAGGCTAACTCTGTTTGTCTTTATGTCTGTTTGTTACGTTCCTTGGGCTAAAAGGATACTCCGATCATGATGAAATTTGACTTTAGGATCGAGATGGAATACTATATTATGTATAGATAAGAATATATTGTCATTAAATTATGAAAACTATCTCAACTGTGAAAGATAAATGAATCTATATCTGTAATGCGAAACAAAGTTAAGTAATGTTGGAATGGCGTAGTGGTAACGAGTTTGCTTTTTATATTATACTGTAGAGTTGCTCCGGGTTCAAAACCCACCAGAGGCAAGTATTTTTATGAATTGTTTTTCATAGTTTGAGCCAGGGCCTAGGATTTTATCGTAAGGATACCATGTTCTAGCAAATCTTTGGCGGTAGAAAGTGTTTACTTTATTCACGGTATACTGATTCCACAGGTAGTTTTTGTGTGATCTAAACTAACAATATTGTATATGCGAAAGTAAGTCTCCATCTTTTTTTTTTTACATTTTCACGAATATAATTATGTATATACCGATGACAAGGAAATACTTTGTATATTTGGGAACGAAATAGGATACTTTTTTCCGATATGAATAACAGTTTTGGTCATGACACAGGTTCGAAGGTAGAATGGTATATCGATGGCGTTCCCGTTATATTATGCCGACTCAGTGTTGTTTGGGACATCTTAGATAATTTTCAGCTTTGCATATCCAGTTCTAGCAATCAAATTCTAAATCCACGCGTACGAAGTCGCGGGTAACAGCTAGTAATATATATAAATGATTATGTGGCATTATTGCGAGCGACTGTGCTGGCCGCTTTTACAGAAATATTTTATAATCCGACATTGAAAAAAGAAAAACCTCACATCCAGCCGTTTCTAGAACATCTAACAATGGCTCAAACGATCGGTTATTATTAATAAGAATTAAATCTTGCTTAAAAATAGTTTCAACTAAATTGGAAATAATATTAAATAAAATTACAAAGAAATTAAAAGTATCTGAAATTGCACAAAATAAAATAAAGATTTTGAAAGCACCAAAAACACGTTACGGTAGTTGGCAAAACATAAATATTACTGTTTGATTAAAATGCATTGTATCGCACTCGACTTAGCACTCACGACAACGTTTTATTCACTCAATCAAAACAGTTTCACATAGTATACAGAGCAAAACACTATACATAATATAAGAACAAATCTCACGTAATTTCTCGCTCACAATTTAAAATACGTTATACTTGCAATTTTGTTTTTTGTTCATTTATAATAAACTGTTTCTTAAGCTGGAATATTGTGGAAAGGCAAGAATTATCTCAAAATGTTGAGTCTTGAATAATTTCATTTTTAGTAAAAAAAAACTAACAGTTAACAAAGACTTTCGATTGTTTTTTAAAAAAATTAGTGAACTTAAACATTATTAAGAAATGATTTCATTTTATTCTTATAGAAGCCAACAGAAATTTTACTTTTATCATTATCAAGTCTGATTATGCTGTGATTTTATAATATTACGTACAATTGTGAGTTTCAGACAAAAATTAAAAAAAAATTATCAGAATTAATAATCTTTCATTTCATTAATTAATGGATGAACACGATATAACTCATACTGCAGTTCTCCTTGGTAGGATTTGTATCCACCATACGCTCGATTGTAGGTTCGGACCTATACAGATCCGTCGGACACGTATTTGGATGTAGGTCCCTACACATCCAGTTCCGCCATACACTCCGCCCGCCCGATTGTAGAACCGGACCCATACAGCTCCGCCGGACACGTAACTGGATGTAGGTCCGCACAGATCCAGTTCCGCCATTCACTCCGCCCGCCCGATTGTAGAGCCGGACCCATACAGGTCCGCGGACACGGAACCTGGATGCAGGTCCGCAGCGCTGGATGTACATCCGGACCCGACTCCTTTAAAATCTCGGACCTGCCCATCTCTACCACAAAAACTAAACTAGCGCAGGTACGATGTTCACTCGACCACGGCTTGATGCCGACTGACCTGTGGAGTGCGTGAATGCACAGATGGCGTCGCGACTACCCCCACCACCCGCACTGTGACCGATCGGAGGTTACTTTCTGAACGGCCCTCGTATATTTGATCTTTAGTGGTGTGTCGATTTAGTTAGTGCAATCTCTGAGTGTTTATATTTTGTACAAAGTACAGGTTATTTCGATTTTCTGAGCTTTTTTTCTTTTTCGCATTTTTCAAAAGCAGAATGGCTAGGGACTGTGATTGCTGTGTGCAGACGCGAGCTGAGGTGGCTGATCTCCGCGCACAGCTTGCAGCTGTGTTAGCGAAAGTTACACAGCTGGAAGCTGCCGTAAAAGGTTGCAGCAGATGTAATATCGGGGAAACTGATGTAGCAATGCCTATAACAGATTCTCCCATATCGACCGTCGTATCTGCAACCCAGGCTGAAGAGTTGGAGGCTGTGCCTCGGTCGCCAGTCGGTGACTGGCGTATGGCCTCTAGACTTAGAAGTCGCACACGGGGGCAGTCGAGCAGGCTTAAAGGCCAAGACGCTGAACTTGTTCAACTGTCCAACCGGTATGATGTATTGTCGGAGGCTGACACAGTCCCATAATTGTCATCCTGCGAGTTGATGGCCCCCCAGCCCGCTAGGTCTAAGCAATCACAGAAGGGGATTTTGGTAGTTGGAAGCTCTAATGTTAGGCGGTTATTAGAGGCCCTTAGGGAAATGGCAGATTACTCGGGGAAGAAATCCAATGTCCATTCAGTGGGTATTCCAGGTGGCCTGATCCGAGATTTGGAACAGGCCATCCCGGATGCCATAGAAGGGATGGGGTGTAGCCTGGCTCATGTCGGCACCAATGATGCTTGTCGCCTTGTGTCGGAGGTTATCCTCTCTTCCTTCCGGCGGCTGGCTGAAAGGGTGAACTCTGTGGCCAGTGACTGCAAGATATCGGCAGAGCTAACCATCAGTAGCATTGTAGACAGAGTTGATTGTGAACCTCTGGTTCAGAGCCGTATTGAGGGGCTGAACCAGAGACTACGACGTTTCTGTGACGATATTGGCTGCAGATTCCTCGATCTTCGCCATAGGGTAGAGTCATGTAGGGTTCCCCTTAATAGGTCAGGTGTGCACTACACACGTGAATCGGCTACATGGGTGGCAGGGGCCGTGTGGAATGCACTGGGTGGTTTTTTAGGCTGAGGGAGGAAGACCCAAAACACGAAATACAGTTACGGGCAACCCAATCAGATGTAACACCGGAATGTAGGAGAAGCGTAAAAGAATCTCGACAGTTAAAAGTTCTCGTAATTAACTGTAGAAGCGTTTGTAACAAACAACCGGAACTTGATAGCATTATTTGTTGCACAGAAGCGGATATCGTTATCGGTACAGATAATTGGCTAAAACCGGAAATAAGTTCTGCTGAAATTTTTAAAGATAGCATGAATGTTTTTCGTAAAGACAGATTACATTCTCATAGAGGTGGGGTATTTATAGCTGTGAGTAAATCTCTCCCAAGTAATGAAATAGAAGTCGATACGATCTGTGAAATCATATGGATTAAACTAAAGGTTGCTGGGTCAAAACTCAACATAGGCGTCTTCTACCATCCACCCGATTCCAACATAGCTATCGCCGAGGATATAAAAAATAATGTAAACAGTATAGCTAGCCATTTTTAGGATCACGCTACGATTCTAGGAGGCGACTTCAATCTGCCTTATATTGTCTGGCGTAGTTACGTTCATATTACAGGTAGCAGGGATAAGGCAGCTTCTGAAGTAATTCTCAATTTGTTGTCAGATAATCATCTCGAGCAGCTAGTTAATGAACCTACGCAGTGTAATAACGGTAGCGAAAATATTTTAGATCTGCTGGTTACCAACAGGCCAGAATTATTCACCGAAATTTCAATTACCACAAGTATAAGCAATCACAAAGCGGTAATTGCAACTATCAGACTAATGACCAAGCGAAAAAGGAGAAAAGGGCGGATTGTATACAAATTCAGTAAGGCCGATAAGGAGTGTTTTAGAACCTACCTGAGGAATAATTACCATAACTTCAAGTCAACAAAGGACACCATTGAAGAGATGTGGCATCGATTTGTACGAATAGTCAGGGAAGGTATGGGTATACATATACCGAAGCGGATAATAAATGGGGAGGATGATCCACCGTGGTACACATGCGAAGTAAAAAGATTACTCAAATAACAAAGGAGGATTCATGCACGCTCAAGAAGGAAGGGGTGTCGCAGCGATTTAGAAACCTTAGCTGAGTTAAGAGGACGTATTAAGACTGTAATGCGTGAGGCCTTCAACGATTTTCATTCCAATTCTCTAAGAGTCTCACAGAAAACCCAAAGAATTTTTGGTCGTGTGTACGAAAAGTCAATTGTACCAATAGCAATATTCCAGCACTAATTCGTGAAGGTTCAGAGGTTAATGAAAGCCGCAATAAAGTGAAAGTACTAAATCCTGTATTCAAAAATTCATTTACTGATGAAAATAAGGATAGTGTTCCCGTTTTCCCACGCTGTGTCGAGTTGGTGATGGAATCATTACGAATAGATACTGCAGGTATCATAAAGCAATTAGAGCTCCTGAAGTGGGGGAAAGCACCGGGCCCAGATGGAATTCCAGTAAGAGTATTTTCAGAATATGCGGCGGAAATCGGGCCATATTTACACACGACGTAATGAAAGTTATTGATGCAGGTTCACAAGTAGATGCCATTTTTTTTAGATTTTCAGAAAGCCTTTGACTCTGTGCCACACAACTGCCTTTTAGCGAAGCTTCGAGCGTACGATACATCTGATCAGCTTTGTGAATGGATAAAGGATTTTCTAACTGGCCGGTCGCGGTATGTCGTCGTTGAAGGAGAAAGTTGTTCTAATCTAGATGTTACATCGGGGGTACCTCAAGGAAGTGTAATAGGACCACTTCTCTTCTTAATTTTTATAAACGATCTCGGAGACAAAGTGAAAAGCCTTTTTAGATTGTTTGCTGATGATGCGGTTATTTATAGGGAAGTAAGGAATTTGGCCGATTGCTTAGAAATTCAGCGTGATCTGGATATTATTTTGGCATGGTGCGCCGAGTGGCAACTTACGGTAAATTGTAAAAAGTGCAAGACAATGAGCATAACTAACAAAAAGAATCCAATTGTTCAGAAATACGAGTTAAACAATTCAGTTATTGATATGGTCGATTCTATGAAATATTTGGGAATAACAGTACAAAAGAACATGAAATGGGACTTACACATTAATTCGTCAGTAGATAGAGCTAATTCTAGGCTGCGATTCATAGGTCGAATATTGAAAAATTGTAATGAACAAAGAAAGGAGATAGTGTACAAATCTCTTGTGCATCCACATTTAGACTATTGTGCCATTTGGGATCCGTTTCGTAAGGGGTTGATCGAAAGTATAACGAAAAGTACAGAGAAGAGCCGCTCGATTCGTGACCGCTTGCTACAGTCCTTATGAAAGCGTCACAGAACTGATTAGTATACTAGGCTGGGAGTCTCTGGTAGATAGACGACGCACGTTTCGTTTAAACTTATTGGTAAACATATGTACTCCCACTTTCACTCACGAGTGTAGTGAGATACTTTGTCCACCAACCTATTTGAGCCGGAATGACAGGAAAGATAAGATTAGAGAAATAAGGTGCCGTAATGATTCTTATATGAATTCTTTTTTCTCCTCGTACCATTAGGAATTGGAATGCACAACAAAGAGATTAGCTTTGGTGCTGAGCACCCTCCGACACCCACAATTTTGTGAATTGCAGAGTATATATGTAGATGTAGAAAATAATATGTTTTTACAACTAACTACAGCAGTATTATGATGTCATCACTGAATGTCATTGTATCAAAATCATGCTCTCCAGTAGACCCAGATTATAATTATGATTGGTCAATTTCTTCCTTCATTGTTCCCATACGGTTCCTCTTTGGTTTAATAATGCAGCAAGTTTCTGTGGATAGAAACCCAATCCCCTTCTCATATTCCCTCAACTCATGACTAAGGTTTATAACAAAATGTTACATGTGTGTGTGTTCATTGCAGTCCCGTCTTCACTTGTGGTGTAAATTACAGTTTTATTTACACTGTCCTCTCTTATTCATGATGCCTAAAAGCATTTTCTTATAGAGTTTCCCCCCCCCCCCAAAAAAAAAAAAAAAATACTTGAGATCTATTGGAGATAGTGATATTTCTAGAACTACATTCTGCCATGATGCAATCAATTGACTCTAGAACAACAAGACAGTTAGAACTAGTTCCCACATGGCTGCTAACCATAAACATTTAGCATAATGGTACCTTCCATGATGGATTATTTCTACTCTGTGTGTAGCTTTTCTTACATGTCAACTTTATATTACATAATACATGCTAAGGAATGTCTGCAGTAAAATTTCAAACCAACAGCACAATTCCTTGTAGGGACCCTGACAAATTGGCTATTTGGAAGGATTCGTCCGGTCTACTTTTACAACGACCATGAAAGCTGACTATAGACCAGTGACATTATGAATGAATGAATGTAACCAATTTTCTTCATGGCTGTGACAATAGTAGTTACTCTGAACGCCACCACGAAGCATCACCACAACTGAAGTATGAAGGAAGCTGTTTCAGAGCCACAAATATTTCACAAAAAAGGAAATTGAAATCCCAACCTGCAGACATCATTATGTATAAGAACCTGTTAGGCAGAACTGCAGAGAAAATTCCCAACTAAATTAATTGTTAGTATCTAATTCCATAACAATATATGTTAACTTATGTTCTATTCCTAAAAGACTGACACTGTTGACGAAATTTAAAAAAAATAAAACGGGAAAGCCTGAACCACAGTACAAGCTAACTGTACACACACTATACGAAGATGACCTAATAAAACTATTAATCTGTCGCTGTTACTGTAGTCCAGGCTTCATTACTGCATAATTCAAATAATAATGTATAACAGCAACAGATTGGGCATTTTATTAGGGTATACTCATACAGTGAGTGTACAGTTGGTCCAGGCTTCATTAGAGCATAAATCAAATAACGCATGTTTCGACTGCCAGCATGTGATCAGTTTACAAAAAACTGCATTTTCTTTTTTAAATATAATAAAATAGGAATCTGAATTGTCTTGTGTGCAGAATGAAGCCTACAATCTAACCACACATACATGATATGAAGCTGCCTTATTTATCATCCTCTTTGTTGTTATTCCTCTTATTACAATCTAAACAGTTAGGCATGATAATTTTAGAAAGCATCTATGCATTTTTGTCGTATCTGCTTTTCGTTTCTCATAAGAGAGTATTTCAAAAGTCAGGACACAAATTCTTACCCTCCCCTTTACAATGTCAAAATACATTCGTTTTCCCAGTATGTCTATTCTTCCTTCGTGAACACATCACTGTAGCAATTTCCAAATGCCATCAAACTGTTTTAGTTTGTGACGATGACATCAGGATGGCACAAATGAATTATGTCAATGAACAAAACTTTTGGAAAATCATTTAAAAAACACGGATCGGAAGTCTATCCTTCTATATAAGCCGACTGTGCAAAATGATTTGTCTTATGTATGCTGGCTAACTCATTTTGTGCCTTATCCCATATAACCATAAAATTGATGTCTGTAGACTAATTCCTGCCATATTTATTCAGTAGCCGTGTTCATCTTTGCTCAAAGTTACATTTGTGATTATACAATATGAAATTACAGTAACCTCCTTGATTACCTACTAAACATAAAAGTACAATAATCTACTATTATAAATTGTTGTATGGCTATAATTAATAAAATGTATTTAATTACTTGCTAAATAGCAGCACTATCATCACCATGGTGCCGCAAATTGATGAATTCTTATGTAGCTACACAAAACAAATTGAAAGCAAAGAATAACAATTTTTTTTGATATAGTATCACTTGGTTAGATATCGAATGTCAAAAATCGCTCATTAGATTAATTCCTTGTGTTTTTGGTGACATTTTTCTTCTGGTCCATGCTGCATTCATCCTAACCACAACCACTAGTAAGAAAACAAAACATCTATTGTGCATATCCATCATGTAGTTCATTGTAGATTTGGCAAATTTGGGAACTGCACCACTTTCGGTACCTGCGAAAAACTGCTACTAACCTGTTGAAATTTACATCAGTCGCTTCGTCAAGATGTCCTCTTCACGTTTTGCGATCATACATTCCGGAAAAGTCGCCAGGAATTTAATTAAAAATGCCGAAATATGAAAGGCTGAGCAACTGCTAAATGCTTTCAGCACTGCTAAAATAACATAAAAATTATCGGTACAGGGATCATTTCAACCTAAACAGTTTAGTTTTGTCATAGAAATCGTGGTTAGGTTGAAATACGGCCTGGACCAAGTGAAAAAAAAAATTAAGAAATTTTGGGTATGCAGCATCAAACAGGCAATGGCGTATTTGTTTACAATGGAAGCAATCGATTATCTCTGGTTGCTAGTCGCTATGTAAGATGGCGGTCATCACTGTATTACAATTCTGATAAACATTGCGTGTTTGTTAATTTTGTGCCACTTTTATCAAAGGAGTAGAGCTGAAAAGGCATGAAAACATTACAACAAAGGATTAAATCAACATTTTAAGAGACTGTCACTGATTTTTTCAACGTTGGTGGCATGTAACGGCTGAGCGTCATGTCATATTTCGGCATTTTTAGTTAAATTCCTGGCGACTTTTCCGGAATGTATGATCGCAAAACGTGAAGAGGACATCTTGACGAAGCGACTGATGTAAATTTCAACAGGTTAATAGCAGTTTTTCGCAGGTACCGAAAGTGGTGCAGTTCCCGCAAATTTTTTTGTCTAGTTCAAGCCAAATATCAAACTGACTACCTTAATTTGGAGATATGATATCATGAAATTAAATGAGGTACCAAAAAATTTTATTCATCACTTTCGATATGTCTCGTCGAGGTACATAAGAATCTATCATCAAATTGTGGTGTCATGATTATCGTAGAATCCCCCCCAAAAATCAAACAATGCCATTTTGAAAGCCATAATTGCTGCTGCTAGTGTCTTTTGTTTTTGGTATATAGGCAGCTTTTACAGGTGCTGTAAAAGCAGACCAAACACAACCTTGTGAAATAGCTAAAGAATGAAACAAAAGTAGGCATGTGGAGGAATTACCACTGGGGGCCACAAGCTCATCACAATGAATAAATAATAGATATTCTTGTAAAGTTTTTAAATGATCAATTGACCAGTTATATTTGTCTGTCAAAAGGTATAATCGCGTCAAGCTTAGGTAAGAATGCATCCAATCCCTTTATTTTCAAAGGTAACATTTGCAGCAACCACTTCATTCTCTACCATTACGCTGATTGCCGAGAAAACAACGAGTTTAAATACAAAATTCTGAGCATTAATAAGACGCATCAAATGCACAGAAATAGTTGGGTCATATACTGCTGGGACATATATTGAGCACCTGTGGCCAGAAATGTTGCTGAATAATTGTTTAGCAATAATTTCGAATATATTGCCGGAAAAATATAGAACCAAGGAGATGTTTGAATAAAGAATTCATTTTGGAAGCAATAGAAAGCAGATATTACAATGAGAAACATTTTTTTCTTTTGGGTGTAGTAGTAGTATTTGTGGTACTATTTAGCAGTGAGCAGTACAATCCACGACAAATGGCTGCTTGCAATTGGTTGTAATGTATGGCGGTCAGTAACTTATAGGATGTACATTTACGTATACTAGTCACTAATCATTTACTGCAGTGACAAAGTTGCCTTGGAAATGCACCCAATTTAATGAGAAAGGTCGTAGAAGCTATTCTTGAGTCTGTTGATCCCACATCGGGATTATTGGAGATCCACTAGGAATTGGCGTTCTCATACTGCAGTAGTCAAACAAGACATCACGGGTAATATCTAGATCACGATACCACTGCAACCACTTACCGCCTAGCGATGTAAACACTTCCCGATGGAGAGAGTTTGACATCACTGTTTTTCCGTGTGTGACGTGTTCAGCCTTCCATCGATTTGATAATACACGTTAGACTGTAGAACGTAACCAGTAGTAATAATAATAATAAAAAATTACGGATTGAAAAAGTTAAAGAAAATTACTACTTGCACAATTAATAATATTATTAAAATATGTACAACATTCCAAACTGATATCGTTCATTAGCGTTAACGTTATTAGTCACAATTCCATTGATTTGTATTTGATTCCATTCATCTATATTTCCTCGCATGGCTGAAATTGCTGTTAAAATCATTCATACGAAATAAGATATTTATAAAAACAAGATTTCGTCAATAACCGTTTGCGTTTAGGTTGAAATGCAGCCTGGACCATACTAACAGCGATAGATTTGAAAAGAAAATTGGGTTTCAGCAATATCGTGTGCGACGGTTACGTTTCACTATGGTCCAGGCTGCATTGAGATGTAAACAGCGATAGATACGACATAGAAATTAGGTATCCGCAATAAGGTGTTCGATAGTTACGTTTCAGTGTGGTCCAGGCTGCATCAAAACCTCATGTCTAATGAATTTATTCCTTTACTGCTGGTGCACAATTAATGATTTCTCGATATAAGACGTATCAGTGATGGACTACTTTCCGTGGAAGGCCGCGTTAGTGACATTTGAAGCTGTGCGCGGAACATATACGTCACATTCAGCAAGGTAGTGACGTCATACTCTCTCCATTAGGCAGTGTTTACATGGTGAGGCGGAAAGTGGTTGCAGCGGTATTGCAATCTAGATATTACCCGACATCGCAACAAAAAAGAGTTTTTGTTTAGGTTCTAATGCAGCCTGGACCACAGAACAGCGATACATGCAATTTGAAAATTCAGTATCTGCAATGTCATGTGGTAAGGTTACGTTTCACTGTGGTCCAGGTTGCATAACGACAAATGCACATTTATAAAACATGATTTCATTAATAATCATTTCAGTTTATGTTACAATACAGCCTGGACCATAGTAACAGCAATATATACAACATGGAAATGGGTTATCCGCAATATTCTGTGTGATGGTTACGTTTCACTGTGTTCCTGGCATTTGCGCCTCTAAATAGTGCCAACAAAAATTACTTCTGCAGCTGTTTATGAACAGTTCACCATGGGTGCCGGGAGGGCGGTGCAAGGGGATGCACTCTCCCCCCCCCCCCCCCCCCTGCTATGAAAGAAAATGCACAGAAAAAGATTAAGAAACAAAAATTTTATTATTAAATTCACCTTTAGAGTAATAACTTAAGGCGCCTAGGTTGTGTCCAAATTTGTTCAACAGTCAATAAATCCAGTATACTTAGTTAATAAGTAATAAGGGTTATGTATAATGCATAAAATATATATATACAGATGCACCTCCTTTATAGTAATCCTGCCGGCGCCCATGCAATTAACCCAAAAGAAAAGAAAAACATGATTCTCGGCGGGAAGTTTGCTTTCTATTGCTACTCCAATGAACTCGTAATTCAGATGGACATCTCCTTGGCTCTGCACGGAGTCTCGTTTAAGAAACACTTAATGTGGCAAACTTGCACCACGTGTTCGAAATGCAAAACAAATAGCAAGATGTTCATTTATACAAATCCAGACATAGCATTTCAATCGTCCTGAATATCATATTAACTAAAAATACGTTGCATAATATTCGTTAGAGTTCACATTCTCTTTCGCAGACGTCTAGATCCTCAACATGGATGATCCTCAGAGGAGTGGCCTTACTCCTAGTCTAATGTCATAAAATATTACAGCAGCAAAAAAAAAAAAAAAGTAATTATACCGTACTCACCATGCTTATGCCGACTGCATTCTTTTTATACGTTGAAATCAACATGTTCCACACTTTCCACCAACGAATGCTCCTGCTCCCAACTCCATCCAGCAAATATAGCAGTTGTCTCTGAAATATAGTATATGGGTCACAATTTCACAAATAACTAAACGGCTACAAATAACCGTTATTTTAAAAACGCCGTTTAGCAAGTAACGGCCAAAACGATAACTGAAGTTATTCAAATAACTGACAGCGCTGTAATTGTCGACCAACCGCTACGAGTGCATCAGTCACCGCTTACTGCTTCTCTCACCGTTATTAATTGTAATAGATACCACCAGATGACACTACCATCGCAAAATAATGGTTATTAACTTCGATAGCGATCACTAGAGGACACAACCTATGTAAACCGCTTTTTAATACCTTTAAGCGTTATTAACTGCGATATCAACCAACAGATGTCGCTAATACTGACGACGTTAAATACTACTTTGCAGGTGTTATTTGCGATAGGGTCCAAAATTTATCATCTCTCTACGACATAGTGACCATTAAACTGGTTTTCAGCATCCATCCTTCCATCAAAAACCATTTGATTATGCTTTTTGTTACAGCTGTGTACATGTGTTATATCGTCTTTGCCAGTTGAAGGCGTTATTAACTTCGATAGCGATCACTAGAGGACACCACCTATGTAAACAGCTTTTTAATACCTTTAACCGTTATTAACTGCGATAGCTACCAACAGATGGAGAAACCATCGAAAAGCGCTAGTATTTCCACAAGTCAATTAGTTTAAAACAGCAAATCATATTTACATTTCAAATTACTTTTATGTACGTCTGAACAAAATATTTAAATTGCAGCTGGTCTGTTATTGGGACACATTTACAACATATGTAAAGTATGCTATACATATAACTATAGCCACACAAAACTTAATGCGAATTAATAGCCAGACTGAAAAATTGTTTACTTTCAGCAAAGTTAATCTTCTGTATTTGTTGCATATATTCATAAAAACTCATACTACAAATTCATTAGTTTCAAACAGAAAAATATATTAACACGTAATCAAAACTGCCCACTTCGCATTTTTTTTTTTTTTTATCGTACGTCCGTAAATCACCTCCTGTTTGATCACGTTATACACAAACCGCTAAACCTGATCGTGTTAAAATTCTATATTAATTTATCAAGGCATCACTGCCACTTATTAAACAAATACATAAACAAAAGTGGAAGGCGTATATAAGGTCTCTGACAGTTACTATGGAAACCGCTTATTAGGAAGCCGCTTATTTGAAAGCCGCTAATCGTGACGTATCGTTAAACGCTAAATAACGCTAATAAGCGGCTTTTCGTGACGTCAGGGCCGCTAAATTCGTTACATCCGGTTATTGGACATTTCCGGCTTTTTTCAACAAGAGAAGAGCGTTTCTGAGCAGAGATTTTAGTTGCGTCAACACAGATATTACTTCGGAACAAAATAACTATACGTTATTTCCTACGATTAAAACAAGCGGTTAGATAAAAGAAGCAATAACTGAATAACGTATTACTGGAAAAAAAGCTGTTTTGCCCATCTCTTAATAATATACTATAGAATCAGAGACAATAGCATTATACTGTCTCTGGACAATAGTATAGAATCTCCATCCTATTCGCCAGACTGCCAGAGACAATATGATACTACACCCATGGAGGAAGGAATATATATTATATTGTCTCTGCCCTACCATGCACCCTACACCGGTACAAGCATGGAGGAAGGAATATATGGAGACGAGATAACGCGAAATCCGTGAAAAAACTGTGCCTGCGCGGCGGACATCGTAGGAGTACCAAAACATTGGGCTGTTTGCACTGTGTCAGCTTGTAACAGCCCTAATACCTGTATTTTGAATAGTATTGGACTGTGTGAAATATTTGTAATGAGCTAAAGTTTGCTTGAAAGTTATTTGGTATGTTTATTTTGTAATTTCTTGTAAATAAGTGTATATAGACTTTGTTTTAGGTAAGAAAATTATTTAAAGATCATTTAATATGTTTAAGAACCGAATGATGCAAGAGAATTTATTAAAAGTTTGTAATTACTTGTATTAATGTAAGTTACGATGTCTACAGGACAATTTTCCACCATTTGAAAGGATTTCTGTAAATAATTTTGTATTTAAGTATCTATAATTACCATTTCTGATCATTTTTTAATGTTATTAATTAATTTTGTATCAATTCCGATTGTTTTTAATATGTTTGATTGTTTGAGTGATTGTTAATGATCGAGAAATATCGGGCGGATGCCTTTGAAGAATTCTCGTAATTTCGATAGACTCTATATAAACAGATTGCCTGGACAGAGAAGTTTAGTTTGCATTAAGTATTCATTCAGTGTTACAGAGACATTCATGCAAGTTTTCATTCAGTAAGTCAGTATTGCATCTTTGGATTGTAACAACTTTGCTTGTGAATGTCGCAGACTTGTTTTGATTGAAAATAAACGAGCATCAACATACATTGTTTTTTTTGGTGGACTTTATTAATTAATTAAAGCAGTAAATAAAACCACCTAAAGAACCTTAACATGGCGACCGTTGACATGACGAGAAGTTCTTAAACATCTGTGGGATGTTTATCTTCTAAAAAGAATCTGCAGAAAATTGCGACGGATTATCGGCGATAAGCGAACATAACCTGCGAGAAAATTTCGACCGGCTACGCCACACGTAGAGCTTATACAGACGACACGGATTTGACGCCGAGTGGATCTTCTTCGGCCTAAGGCGGAGAATTTTCATCGGGAATCGGCTGTAATCTTCCGACGTCGAGTGGATTTCCTTCGGCCTCAAAATCGTCTTCCTACAGTGAATTGTGAAAGTGTGGTTAAGTGTTGAAGTGAGTGTGGTGTTTAATGATTAATTAAGTGCTTCTAAGTGAAATATAATGTGATACAAAAGTGAGGAGTAACTGTAAGTACGGCATTGAATATTCAAGTGATTTATTTTGCATGTTAATGTGTGGCAGATTGGAAAGATTTTAATTTTTCTTAATTTGTTTTTATGTTGATTTTGCTAATTACTAAAAATGGCTGAGAGTCAGAATTTGCAAACAAGGTTATAATCCTTGGTATTACGAGTATGTAGTTATCTGAATACAGAATTTTCTGAAATTAACAGTAAGTCAAATATAAATGTTACTGAGGAAGCTGTATACTCTGAGAGCAGGAAGGGGGGTGATTCAAGACATAGAAATTGTTCCCTAATCATGACGATTGTGGCTTCTCAATCATTTCAGCAGATGAGAATAATGAATTTTATGTTGAAGATTTGCGGGATGGTCATTGTTTGATTACTAAAAACAATGCTGAATTCATAGTTCACAAGACAGTTTGGCTAGCAGAAACTGGGGGGCCACAACATGGCATTATTGGGACTATGTCTGGTTGTATTGGTGGGAAGAAGGTTTTTAAAAAAGCTGAGATTAACGAATTTCTTAAATATCTTGAAGATGAGGATGATACTATAGTGTCAGTAGAAGATTTATATGCGGAGGAGAGTCGGGAGGTAGGATGTTTTTCCACTGAACCAAGGAAGAATGAAAGAAGTTGTGTACAGATTCCTAAGTTGGAAAAATGCTCTGAATTTGACTTAGATGACACGATGCTTGGCACTTTATTTGATGTAGATGAGGATATAGAAGAAATGGGTAAGATTGTGGGTCCAGGTACCAACTGCTATAGCTTTAATACCATTTTTATGAATAATCCCCGAGAAGATTTATTGGAAGAGGTAGAGGTAGCAGCAAGTGAATTTCAGGATAAGGTTATGATAGATGTAATTAATGATGTTGATGATGTAAAGGTTGATAATAAGATAAAGCGGGAAGGGGACCACCATAGTACCTTATCACTAGAATCAGTGTGCGAAAGTAATAATTTTCATGTAGAAGATTTTCGAAATGGTCACTGCTTAATTACAAAAAAGGGGTGCAGAATTTATAGTGCATACTACAGTGTGGCTATCGGAAACTTATAAGGTCCAGAATGGCATAGTTGGGACTATGTGTGCATATATAGGTGGTAATGAAGTTTGTAGAAGTGCTGAAATCGAGGAGTTTCTCAAATATCTTGAAGATGAAGGTGATACAGTGGTGTGGATAGGAGACCCAGATGAGGAGGAGAATTGTAAGTCAAAGTATTTGTCTTCTGAAGAGAGAGTTGAAAAGCCTTATGTACCAATCCCTAAGTTGGAAAAATGTCCTAATTTTGACCTAGCTGATACGTTATTTAGCTCTTTATTTGGTGTAGATGATGACATTGAAGAAATGGGTGGGAGTAAGGATTTATTTGAACCAGTTCTAATTTGGAAAATTGTACAGAATGTGACTTAGATGACACTATGTTTTGTACTCTTTGATGTGGAAGCTGATAGTGAAGTAGTAGTTGCTGAGAAAAATAATTATTTGGTGGATGAAGTCAGTAAGCCAGATGTTAAAACAGTTTTAGGTACTGATTCAGATAATTTGGTAAGTTTAAGTAGTAATCAGATGATGAAGAGTGGGGTTGGGAGTAATGATGGACTAAACTGTAGTAGTGAGAATAATAAATTTGTATTACCAGTTGAGTCAGCCAAACATTGCTTTTAAGTGACAATCAATTTGCTAAAACAGAACCATTTTATGTCTCAGCTGTTGTGTGGTTGTACCAAAGTCTGTTGTCTGAGATGATTGGAAGTTTGTGTTTCTGTATGTATATAATGAAGCTTTGTGAAAATAGAAATGTAATATTAAATGTGTATACAAAAGTTGAAGAAAACTGGAAGGTTAGGAAAAAGTAACTTACATGGTTCTGGGTTTCCAGGGAAATCCTGGAACCCACTTATGAGAATTAATTGAAATGCATGGTTTGGGGAGGGGTCCCTACATGTAAATATCTAATTTTGTAAATAAGTTTTGAATTGATGCATGTAAATAGTTTGTGTGAGTACTTAAGTTCAGATGCAGATGTAAGCATTTCAATGTATAATTTGTGACAGTTTTGTGTAGAGACTTTTGGTATTTTCATGATGTTGTGACTTTCTACATTTTGGTGACAAATTATCAGCTGTAAAATGTAAACAGACTGGTGTAATTAACAAGCAGACATCAAGTGTGTAATTTGGAGTGAAAATAATTGTAACTTAAGGTGATGGCATTGAACGTTTGTTGTGTAAAAAACAGTAAATGATAAAATGATTGGATCTGAGAAAAGACAATTATTGTAAACAAAATCAGTGTCATGGACTATGTGCAGATGTTGTATGAAGAATTGTATTTGTTCATTGTAAAAGTCATTATGGTTGATTGATTGTAATCTGTTCGTGTCTGCATTATGTGTACATTCAACCTGCTTAGATTCGTGACGGATTCAATCAATTTTATCTGTGTAAAATTAAGTGAATCCTGGGGAGGGGTTGTAACAGCCCTAATACCTGTATTTTGAATAGTATTGACTGTGTGAAATATTTGTAGTGAGCAAAGTTTGCTTGAAAGTGATTTGATATGTTTATTTTGTAAATTCTTGTAAATAAGTGTATATAGACTTTGTTTTAGGTAAGAAAATTATTTAAAGACCATTTAATATGTTTAAGAACCGAATGTGCAAGAGAATTTATTAAAAGTTTGTAATTACATGTATTAATGTAAGTTACGATGTCTACAGGACAATTTTCCACCATTTGAAAGGATTTCTGTAAATAATTTTGTATTTAAGTATCTAATTACCATTTCTAATCATTTTGTAATGTTATTAATTAATTTTGTATCAATTCCGATTGTTTTTAATATGTTTGATTGTTTGAGTGATTGTTAATGATCGAGAAATATCGGGCGGATGCCTTTGAAGAATTCTCGTAATTTCGATAGACTCTATATAAACAGATCGCCTGGACAGAGAGTTTAGTTTGCATTAAGTATTAATTCAGTGTTACAGAGACATTCATGCAAGTTTTCATTCAGTAAGTCAGTATTGCATCTTTGGATTGTAACAACTATGCTTGTGAATGTCGCAGACTTGTTTTGATTGAAAATAAACGAGCATCAACATACATTGTTTTTTGGTGGACTTTTTAATTAATTAAATGCAGTAAATAAAACCACCCAAAGAACCTTAACAAGCTGCTGAGAAGAATATTTCATTTTCCAATATTCTAAAGTTTTCTATAATGCCAAGTTGCGATGCATATGGTTGCACAAACAGACGAGATAGGAAAAACCTGGAATAGCGTTTCATAAGTAAGTCACATTGTAATTATCGTTCTTGAAGTATCTGACAGGCAACCGCAACATTAGTGCCATTCGCTATAAATTTATTCATTGCTCTCAATAGGATCATATTATACTCAAATTTTTGTTGGTGTAGTGTAGACAATTAGCATATGTTACTATTTTGCACCTGAAAAGCTAGCCTTATTGTAGACAAATGTTGGAAATTTAATTTAAACGGGTCATGTTTACATCGCGACACAGTGAATATGGTATTCTGCATGCATTACTCACGTTTAAGTTTACGCTGAAATTGCACGATGAAATTAATCGTGATAATTTGTGCTTTGCGAACTACTAAACGTGATGAAATAAACTTTGTTGACGGAAATGTAGTTCGCGATGCATTTCTTGTGTTTAGATGTGTCTACATAGTTTGGTTTTGTAGCGGCAATATTAATGGAAATGTTGGCAGGCTTAAATGCGGTGCATACCTGAAGAGAACAAACAATTATTTATTATTAGCTGTTAGCTTTTGATTTTTGAATGTACTGATTTTTCTAACAAAATTATATAGGCCACTACCAGTACAATATCTTCTAAGTAAGCTCAGAAACTATGAGGTTTTATGAAGTATTAATTTTTTTAAAGC
>JARYHS010008075.1:109755099-109952769 GCA_031002005.1 Vandiemenella viatica | reverse complement strand
CAATTCACAATTTTCATTGCCACTGCAATTCAAGCCTGGAAATACGGGTATTGCGACCCCCAGTCCAGCCATTAGAAATATGAGGAATGAGATAACTAACTCAACAAGTATGCAGATACAAAGACGGAAGTTCTATATCTGTGGTGGTCAATACGCAAAGAAAAACAGTTATGGATCGATTCAGTGTGCTATGGGACAGAGATGAGCACTGTTCCAATTTTCCGACTAACAGCAAGCATTGCTCAGATTTTTCCAGTACTGGTATAGAAAGTTAATAATAAGGTTGTTGGAGGATTGCCTTAATATCCTGCTGATTTTTACTGTTGAACTTGTCGATTTTACGTTGAAGAATAATACTTCTCATACAGTGACGACTGGCAATTCAAACGTAGCTCACTAATGGGAATAAAACGCATCTATTTTGGTGGAAACGTTTGCCTGATAAAGCAACCTACCAAGTTCTAGGATTTATTTAGTGTATATTCTCGTTTGTTTTGTTTGTCTTCATTATGGATATTATTTGTGGAATTATCGTGGATTTATTTGGCAGACCGAGCTAGTGGTAGAACACTTGAGGCTCTCGGGCTTGGCATTCGACAGGACATGGAATCGAATGCAGTCGGCCCATCTAGATTTCGGTTTTACATAGTTTTACGACATCACTTCAGGCGAATGCCGGAATGGCTCTTTGTATAAGTCGTTACCGAATTTCTTTCCTGATCCTTTTCATCAATACTCTTACGCTCCTAGTGATGTTAACGAAGCCCTAAACAAACACAAATGTTTGCTAAATGTTTCGTAACGTTCATGGTGGTTTTTTCATTTCAATTTATGTAAAGAGATTTTTTTTATGTTAAACTGAGATAATCTGTCCCAGAATAAATTAATGTTGTAATTTCGCTGGTTTAGAATTAAAGGTTTTAGTCCTATGTCTCTCACAAGACAGTCAGCAAGACAAGGTAAAAATCATCGATTAAGGTTCAGATACGATAGACAATTTTTAGGTACGTTTGGGGGGTACTTTAAGGCAGCTTCCAGCTGAAAACAGTTTTAAAGGGTTAGTCTTAATTATTTTGCTAAGTTCAAAATGTTAAAGTTTTGGTTGGACGAAGCTGCTTCTGGAATTGGAGAAGAATGTATGTTCATTGATCTAGGTTTGTGGCAGAGAATGAATCGTTCAGTTTATCAACGTTGCTTCATTTAGGATCGAAGCTCCATTGAAAAACCTACAAATAGTACAACGCAGAAATGTTGGTGGAAGAATATGATATATATAGAATGTGACTATATCACTAAAATAGCACGCAATTGAATTAATTACTCTAGCCAAAACCATAATCAGCATTACCATTTATTCGTATAGAGTGTAAATTACCAGATTCCATAAAGTTTCCTCGATTGTAGTGTAATAAGAGCGTCTCCATTTCTAGACGATGTGGAGTTATATTCCGACGACCCTAGTATTTAGTAAACCATGGTCTGATTTTCTCGAGATTATATGTAAGCTATGAAGAAGCAGAGAGATGTCTACCTCAATGGGGAAGCATGCTACTGATTATCAGTGCGACGAGATTCAAGTCTTTTTTGTGGGCATTAATGTTAATAATCCTAGTTCTGGGTTTGTGAAATTGCGATATAAATTTTACAGATGAAACGAAAGCCAATCAACGTATCTGATGGATTAGTAGCCTCAACCTCAAGAACCAATCAACATTGTCATTTAACTGCAGTAGAGAGAATGTGATGTTCTTAATTTACCTACAAAGTTCGTATTTGTATGCAAAATTTTCAGTGGAAATTGTTTAAATATTTGAAGTAACTTGTCAGCATATGGTGGTTTATTATAGTCACTGATTCCCTCAGCTAGAAATGATTTTTTTACTGCTAAGTTATATCAGAAATGAAGTAGTTGTTTGTGATGACGGTAGTCTTTATTCTTCCGCGTTCTACCTTTAATTCTTCTTCGCATATCACTCCGGGTCTCAACGCAATATATGTAGTGGCGCATCTAAGAATTCTTGGAGGCGTGGCGAAAACATGAGATTACTTCCCCTTCGAACAAGATTTTGCCGCCTCCCAGACATTAGAACGTATAGATTCATATGTCTGCGATGAGGGTGCAATGTGTTGACTATTAGTAGACTCACTTAGGTGACGTCACTGGCCCGACTGGTTGGTGAACTCAGCTAAAAGATAGTCAGTCAATATTTGAAAATGATATGTGGTCCTTTGTGAGACAGGGGAAGGCTAGTGTCCTTGGTTTTTGTGTACGAAATCCCATATGGTACAGGTGGTATGGCTACTATCAATGTACTACCGTAAGACAAGAAAGCATAAAAATCTTCCTCGACTTAGACATGTTCTCAGTATGCCGCAGAATTTTGTAATGATCAGTGTCTTTTTCAACGGTATGAAGCAGTGTCTTTTAGGAACTGTCGAAGTGACTTCCTGAAACCCATCGAGGCCTCCACCCAGCTATAAATTAAGTAAGCCAAATATGATGATATGTTTTAAGTCAATATAAAAGACGTCGTAGCTTATATAGGAAGATTGTTATATGAAGATGATGCTAGCATAGTATTTTTACTTACTCAAATCTGTTGTATTTATTTTCGAAGGTGTGGCAAAGCTCTAGAACAAGCAATCTTCGGTAATGAAATCAGTTAACAGAAAGTAACGCACGTGGCGTAAATAAAGGGAATTTACTGTAAAAAGTTGGCAACAGTTAATTTTAGAAGCAAATAAGTGTAGAGGTAAAATATAAGAAAATACTCTGGAAAATATATTGGAAAAAGTACATTAATTAATTATTTTACTATTCGATTGAATCAAACATTGCTTGGACCGATTGGTGCTGTTCAGTTCACCAATACATTCCAAACTTTTAATAGGAGTAAATAAAGTATTTAGATTTTTTTTTAACTGCTTTACGTCTCTTTTTAACATCGAGGTCTTTAGAGACGGGAAAGGATGGGGGACAAGGATGGGGGCAAGGAATGGGAAGGAATTCGGCCATGGCCTTTTGAAGGAAGCATCCCGGCATTTGCCTGGAGAGATTTGGGAAACCATGGAAAACCCAAACCTGGATGCCCGGACGGGGATTCGAACCGCCGTCCTCCCGAATGCGAGGCGAGAACGCTAACCGTTACACCGCCCTGCTCGGTGAAAGTATTTAGAGAGCTAAGTTTACATTCAGTTGCTCAATTTCAAGAGGAAATTCATGAGTGTAAATTTCTGTTTATAAATGAAATTCGTATGACTGGACGCAGTCTTTTGAGGAAAATTGATTTACAATTACGAAGAGCTATTCCTTCAAGAGAACGAAAGCCGTTTGATGGATTGGCTATGATTTTTTTGGGCATATCAAACAGTTGCCGCCTGTTAATGACAGACCAATTTACAGTGATAAAATGGAAGGAAATGAATTCCTCTTAAAAGGGAAATTGTTATTCAAATCATGTATTCAAAATACTGTTTTTTATCAGTATCATTTCGACAAAATGAATCTCAACAAATATATCGTATTGGGAATGGCGAGAGTACAATTGTAACTATAAAAATTAATGACACGTTGTGTACAACTTTTGCATTACAAGAAAGTAAGTATTTCAAGATGCTATCAGATTATTTGCATCAAATAAAGATTTAAATGAATTTAATCTACAAAAATTAAAAGAATTGCGTCAATCTGTTGCTTATTTTCCAACTATTTATAATTGTTCTGCAGCAAAATAAGCAAGTGCTGAATTATTAGGTGAACTGGTCCCATTCATAACTTTGTTTATTGGATCTAAAGTTATGTTATACTCTCATTTATGGGTCGAAAAAGGATTAGTGGAACTTTAGGTTATGTTCAGAATATTATTTTAAGTCTGCCTGCTCAAATGCCACGAGTGATAATGGTTCGTTTTTAATTTTTTTTTTCATTTTACTTATCAAATTAGTGGTTGTGTTGCAATTCCACACACAACTAAATTTTGTAAAAGAGGGAATATCACTTGTTCAAGAAACTAATTTCCATTACTATTTGTTTTTACAGTAACAATTCATAAAGCTCAAGGTTTAACATTGGGTAAAGTTGTTGTGGATACTGAAGACAAAGAAGCTCCTGTAGGTTTAACATATGTTGCGTTATCGAGAGTAAATACGTTAATAAGCCTGACATTAAATAGAAGATTTTCTTATCACAGAATCAGTAATATTAAAAATTCAAGTATGTTAAAATGTAGAAAACAGGAATAAACTAGAATGACAAATTTTCTATCTGATTAAAACAAAATTAAATTTGTTTTTTTTTAATATTTAAAGATTGTGTCTTATTACAAATGTGCCTAATTATTTTTTTAACAGTAGTAAGGGAATAGGGATTCTGGAACACCGCCAGGTGGCAGCACCGTCGTTGCCTCCGTGACGTCACAAGATTGCCGCCCGCTGGCATGACAACCGCAGCTTTCAAATTAAAGATATATAACTGTTATTTAGTCTTTATTCTAGCTGTTATTTCACTTATCTGCAACAATGTTAATCGGAAATCAGCGATATTATTTACGATTGTGTCCTATGTGATGTAGATATTCCAGATGCACAAATGTTGCAATGTAGCATGTACACACATCCTGACACCAGGTGTCTCCACCGAACAGCGCATGACACGAGAAACTTCATCTGCGCATGCGCCGGCCAGAGATATTCCACTTCGCCACGAAATCTTCTATCCTTGTCTTGCGGGGGAAAACCCTAGCCTAAGGCGTATTTGCACAGGTGTCGGTCGACATGTACGCACTTGCTCGGCGCCGAGACCCTGTTGCGACATGCGCGATAACTTGCATAACTCTCGCTAGAGGTCAGCACACGGTAGTAGACATTTGCCGCTAGATGGTGCGGGTGTCCCAATATGCGTGAAATATTTCGACGTTTGCTCGGGAGTCCGACAGGTTACGAAATGGCTCCATTACAGAGCGATACAGCTAGGCCATCCACCATTATGAAAGCATAGCTGGCGGACAAAGAAATTAGGGCGTCCAATACATATTGCAGAGTCTCAGGCTTGCAAAAAATTTCATGTGTATTTGTTATATGTTCAGGTGTCCTGCTATCGGGTTGCGCCATCGAAACCGTTTCCATGGTTTCCCAAAATCACTCCAAGTGAATGCCGGGGATGCTTCCTTTAAAAGACCATGGCCGAATTCCTTCCCATCCTTTCCCGTCTCTAAAGACCTCGCTGTTAACATAAATTCCGTTCATCGAAGCAGGCAGACATTAAAAATTAATTCACCGACGAAGAGACGGGAAACAAACTCACTTTTTCATTATGAACAATATAATATAACTCACGAGTGTCACCTACAGTCCGTGTATTTTAAAGGATGTATTAAATTAGGGGTATTTATATTTTTATTTATATTTCTCGTGTCCAGGACATAACAAGTTGAATAAACAAATAACATTAATTAATTAATATTAACTATAAACACAATTATATAGAATGTGACCAGAATTCCGCAATCTTGATGGCCTTCTCGTTTGCCCTGTAAAGGTCGTCGATATTGCAGGTTTCAGGGAGATTCCTGCATATCAGAAGATGTTGTGGGTTCTGAAGCTCGCCACATTCACATAGATCGTTGTCATTAGTGTACCCCCATTTTTTAATATTATATTTACATCGGGACACTTCAGTTCTTAGTCTGTTTAGAGCCTTCCATATAGCATATGGCTGATTACATCCCGCAGCCGGTGCCTCTTTGATGTTCCTCCACCAGGACAAATTTCAAAATTAGGGGTAATGAAATTGTGTGTCTGTGAATGTCATGTCCGTCCTGTTGGTGTGTCTAATTAGCTAGAATAAATTCATTCTCATGCAAATACTTAATAATAATGATGTGAGTAACTTCAGCACTCGGGAATTCGATCCGAGGGGGTGTGCTAGGCGAAAAGAAAACATTAAGTTCTCGCCCGTGTAAATCTACTTATATGTCATTTTCTCATTGCCACAACTATTTACCCACCCAAATTGAGTGTCCTTAGCTGTACTTTGTCTAAAATTCCAATCAATCCCTTGTGTCACATCAGTGATTGACACCTTTAACTGTATTTTACAGCACAGCACGTATGTTCCAGGAACGAAATACCGTCTGTTAATCTTACTAATCTTCACCCCTGTCGAATCGAAGTACGCCAGTCCTATGTGATAAAAATCGAGTCACGCTAAGGCAGTGCTTTCGCAAAGTCTTCTCCTAATCAGTAGCAGGGATTCCAAGTTCACTTAAGGTGGTTCTACTGCAGTTTTCCAAGAAAATTCTCCCCTTTTCCAGGAAATTATTTTTCAATAAATCAGGACCCAGGGGAGTTCTCCATTCGGTTTAAATGTTCCCATCTAACGCCAACCTTCGGATTCAGGACCAAGTGTGACATTTGATTGTAATTTCATGCTTCATCCAACTAACCACGATAAAAGTGACATAATACCCTTAGCTAACTTGATCATCAAACAGACATCATAACCCACATTTTCATAGAAGACCCCCACACATCAACAAGTATCCAAAACGTCACCATAGGTTCTATTACGCCTAAGATAGCGCTCACACTTGAACTGTCGTAAATTGTTAGGTCAAAGTGGGTGTTTAGATATTTTATCCACTCAGACCTCATCACTTAAAGTCTAGTGCGAGATTGTGGTCATGGTCAACTTAGGCTCCATACACCACTCAGAATTATTCCACCAATATCCATTCTAACAGCATTATACGCCACCTACAGCCCCTCAACACTCTTCCTATCTTCCAATGACATCCCAGCCCCAGCTCCTTTATTATGTCACTTACTGAATATTTTCCACAGATAAATCTAGCTGCCCTCCTTTGCACCTTGCATTTGATGTACAAAAAATGTGGACTGGTCAAAGTGGGTGTTTAGATATTTTATCCACTCAGGCCTCATCACCTAAAGTCTAGTGCCAGATTGTGGTCTTGGTCAACTTAGGCCCCATACACGATTCAGAATTATTCCACCAATATCCATTCTAACAGCATTATACGCCACCTACAGCCCCTGACACTCTTCCTATCTTCCAATGACATCCCAACCCCAGCTCCTTTATTATGTCACTTACTGAATATTTTCCACAGATAAATATAGCTGCCATCTTTTGTACAAAAAATGTGGACTCCATACTACACCACACAAGCAGTGGTCTGACTGTGGATTTGTACCCAAGTCCTTCGCTTCTCTGATACACCCCCTCATCACCCTCTCTGTTAAATGATTTTTATCCCGAAGTGCATGTAATGAAAAACGTGAGGAACACAATTCGTATGTCAACACAAACGGCAGTAAACTGTAAAGAGCACAATGAAATGGGAGACTGCCTAAGCCCTGAATCAATGGTTAGAAGCACACGTTGATAGTGAGCATAATTCTAGACTCAAATCCACAGAGGGATGACACACGCACACACTTGTACATACATACAGCGAGGTCGACAGAACTAACAGCAAGCATCATGGAAACGATGAAGTGGGGGCAGAATTGTCGTTACCATGATTAACTGGACAGAACTATCGTTACCAAAAATCAATCAGACAGACTGAGGTATCACCATACTTACGCTTACATGCACAAGGAGAGACGCAGATCACATGTCCAAGACTACAGAGAGTTCAACACACTACCGGTACAATCATGGAAACAAAAAAGTGGTGTAGATACTCTCTTGCATCATGAACTGGCTGAAAAACAGAAGTCTCCTTACATATCAGCAGCCTGGCGAGATAGAAGGTGTGCAAAAGATGGCATGTTTTCACAATAAACCTAAGTGTTTATACCATAAATAGTATTCATCACGCCCAGTTGATTACATTTACCATCAACACGTCTCTCCCACACCGCAACCATTTCTACCATTCAGTAAAAAAAGTGACGCAGGTACCATGAGTTGCAAATAGACACTTGACCATCAGGTCGCACCCCACAAATCCATACATTCTCAATACACTAGCACAAACAAACATAAGTGGAGGGACAGCAAAATCATTCGTCCAGACCGACGTGTTTATAGAAAGTATCACCATATTTACGCATACAGACACAGAGAGAGACGCATATTTTCCATGCCTTCAGCGAGCTAGACACAACAACCAGCCCAATCATGGCGACGCGAAAAGTGGGGGTAGAACCCCATGGACTCATAACTGACCAAAAATCATCAGTAAATATGTTTCCAGGTACCATACTCTTCACATCAACATCATCTCATTTATTCTCACACATACAGACCTCACTATCCATCCAGTATCATGTGTGCTAGGTACAAAACTGTTCACTATCAGCACCACCACGTCGTATCCCACACCTAAGCCTTTTCTGCCATTCAGTAACATGTGACCCAGTACCACGAGTAGCGGTAGAGACATCTGGTCATCAGACAGATATCATAACTCCCATATTCATACTAGGTCTCACCCAAAAATCTGTACGTCACCTCACACAGCAAGGTATCACCACATTTACGAAAAAAACACACAGAGATAGAGACGCATACACACGTTCATTTCCAGGCCTACAGCGATCTCGACTCAACAATAGCCCAATCATGGCAACGAAAAAGTGGAACAGAACACCCATGCACGGCCAAAAATCATAGAAAGATCACACATACCTACACACTAACATGTCATATGCATTCAAACAATTCCATCATCACCACACATAAATGAGAGGGAAAAAACTGAAGAGTTACAAGGATGTGTGAAGTTTGAAAAATCACAGCCACATCTGCTCCCACACCGCAACCCTTTCTGTCATTTAGTAACATGTGTAACCCAGGTACCATGAGTTACAATAGACACAACTTGATCTATCAGCAGATACCAGAACCCCTCATATTCATACTAGGTCTCAACCACAAATCCATACGTACCCATGCACAAGCTCAAAGAAACAGGAACAGCAAATCATACATCCAGACAGAGGAGTTTAATTAATGTATCACCACATTTACAGAGACGCACAAACACTCACATTTCCATGCCTACAGCGAGCTAGACACAACAACCACCCAAATCATGACGACGAAAAAGTGGAGTAGAACCCCCATGGCTCATAACTGACCAAAAAATCATCAGTAACATAATATGTTCCAGGCACCATACTCTTCACATCAATTCATCTCATTTATTTCACACTACAGACCTCACTACCATCCAGTATCATGTGTGCTAGGTACAAAACTGTTCACATCAGCACCAACACGTCTATCCCACACCTAAGCCTTTACTGCCATTCAGTAACATTTACCCCAGGTACCACGAGTAGCAGTAGACATCTGTCATCAGACAGATATCATAACTCCCATATTCATACTAGGTCTCAACCAAAAATCTGTACGTCACCTCACACAAGCAAGGTATCACCACATTTACGAAAAAAACACACAGAGATAGAGACGCATACACACGTACATTTCCATGCCTACAGCGATCTCGACTAAACAACTAGCCCAATCGTGGCAACGAAAAAGTGGTACAGAACACCCATGACTGGCCAAAAATCATAGAAAGACACACATACACACACACAAACACATGTCAATGCATTCACAGTTCCATTCATCACCACACATAACTGGAGGAAAGAGACTGAACATGCTAGATCCAAACTGAAGAGTTACAGGATGTGTGAAGTTTGAAATCACAGCCACATCTCTCCCACACTGCAACCCTATCTGCCATTCATTAAGAGTGCCCCAGGTACCATGAGTTACAATAGACATTTGACTATCAGCAGATACCAGAACCCCTCATATTCATACTAGGTCTCAACCACAAATCCATACGTACCCATGCACAAGCTCAAAGAAACAGGAACAGCAAATCATACATCCATAAATGAGTTTAATTAATGTATCACCACATTTACAGAGACGCACAAACACTCACATTTCCATGCCTACAGCGAGCTAGACACAACAACCACCCAAATCATGACGACGAAAAGTGGAGTAGAACCCCCATGGCTCATAACTGACCAAAAATCATCAGTAACATAATATGTTCCAGGCACCATACTCTTCACATCAATATCATCTCATTTATTTCACACTACAGACCTCACTACCATCCAGTATCATGTGTGCTAGGTACAAAACTGTTCACATCAGCACCAACACGTCTATCCCACACCTAAGCCTTTACTGCCATTCAGTAACATTTACCCATGGTACCATGAGTTACCAATAGGACACTTGTATATCAGACGGATATCATAACCTCCATATTCATACTAGGTCTCACCCACAAACCCATACGTCTCCACACAAGCACAAACATATGGAGGAACAGCAATTCATACATCCAGATAAATGAGTTTAAGGAAGGTATCACCATACTTACGCATACAGACACAGAGAAAGACGCACACAGACACATATATCCATGCCTACAGCGAGCTCAACATAACAACCAGCAAGAAAAAAGTGGGACAGAACCCCCATGGCTCAAGACTGACGAAAAAAAATCATCATTAACATGTGTTCCAAGTAACAAACTCCTCACATCAAAATCATATCATTTAACTCACACTACAGACCTCTCTGCCATTCAGTATCGTTGGTAATATGTACAAAGCTGTTCACCACCTCTATCCCACGCCACAAGCCTTTTCTGCTATTCAGTAATATTTGCCCCACGTACCACGAGTATCAGTAGTCACATGGTCATCAGACAAATATCATAACTCCCATACTCATACTAGACCTCACACACAAACATAACTGACCAAAAAACCATCAGACAGACGTTAGAGTGTGTGCAAAGGATGACATGTTTTTGCCATACACCTCAGTACTTATCACATTATCAATTAATTACATCAACACATAGGTAGCCAGTCATTGTGAAATCTCAAAGTCGAATATAATCCTATCGTGATAGACACACAGCCACATAGAAAGACACACAATCACATGTCCATGCATACACACAGTTACCATACATCACCACACACATACACGTAACTGGAGGAAAAGGACTGGAGGAAAAGGACTGAACACCATAGGTCCAGACTGAATAGCTACAGGATGTGCGAAATATTTCATTTCTTTGCCACAAACCTCGGTGCTCATCATACCCAAATGATTACATCTACATAGGTGGCCACTGATGGAAAAATCTCAAGTAGACTCCTACCACCATAATTACACACATAACCACACAGGAACACGCGCACACACACATACAGTATGTCCATGCATATACCACAATTTCATAAGTTACCACATACATACAAGTAACTGCAGGAAAGGGACCCGACACACGACGTCCACACCGAAGTGTTACATGATAGGCAGACCATAGTATGTCTTTCCAATGCACCTCAGTGCTCACCACATTAACTTGATTTTTAATGTGCCATCAGTATAGCTGGTGGCTGGAACTAAGCACTTGGCAATGTTTGGTCAAAAGTCATTTGTTAATAGCAGCTCATCAAAGACAAATTTTGGGTCAACCTGCCCGGGCGGGCGCGGCGGGAGGGGGCACCCTTCCCCACTGCGGACCGAAATACCGCAATACGCCGGTCTAAAAGCGCGGACCGCGTTGGTTTACCGGAGTTTCCCGACCGGGACCTATTTACCGGTAACCGCATTTTTAGGACCGGACTGAAGACCGGAATTTCATTGCGCTAGTAAGCGGTTATATGCGCCGGTATACCGACCTACATGATGTACGGGTCCGCTGTGAGGAAGGGTGGCCACCTCCCGCCGCGCCCGCCCGGGCAGGTTCACCCAAAATTTGTCTTTGATGAGCTGCTATTAACAAATGACTTTTGGCCAAGAGCTTAGTTCCAGCCACCAGCTATACTGATGGCACATTAAAAATCAAGTATGTGTGGTGAGCACTGAGATGTATTGTAAAGACATGCCTATCATCTGCCTATCATGTAACACCTTAGTGTGGACGTCGTGTGTCGGGTCCCTTTCCTGCAGTTACTTGTATGTATGTGGTAACTTATGAAATTGTGGTATATGCATGGACATATGTGTGTGTGCGCGTGTTCCTGTGTGGTTATGTGTGTAATTATGGTGGTAGGAGTCTACTTGAGATTTTTCCATCAGTGGCCACCTATGTAGATGTAATCATTTGGGTATGATGAGCACCGAGGTTTGTGGCAAAGAAATGAAATATTTCGCACATCCTGTAGCTATTCAGTCTGGACCTATGGTGTTCAGTCCTTTTCCTCCAGTTACGTGTATGTGTGTGGTGATGTATGGTAACTGTGTGTATGCATGGACATGTGATTGTGTGTCTTTCTATGTGGCTGTGTGTCTATCACGATAGGATTATATTCGACTTTGAGATTTCACAATGACTGGCTACCTATGTGTTGATGTAATTAATTGATAATGTGATAAGTACTGAGGTGTATGGCAAAAACATGTCATCCTTTGCACACACTCTAACGTCTGTCTGATGGTTTTTTGGTCAGTTATGTTTGTGTGTGAGGTCTAGTATGAGTATGGGAGTTATGATATTTGTCTGATGACCATGTGACTACTGATACTCGTGGTACGTGGGGCAAATATTACTGAATAGCAGAAAAGGCTTGTGGCGTGGGATAGAGGTGCTGATCATGTGAACAGCTTTGTACATATTACCAACGATACTGAATGGCAGAGAGGTCTGTAGTGTGAGTTAAATGATATGATTTTGATGTGAGGAGTTTGTTACTTGGAACACATGTTAATGATGATTTTTTTTCGTCAGTCTTGAGCCATGGGGGTTCTGTCCCACTTTTTCTTTTCCATGATTGGGCTCGTTGTTGTGTTGAGCTCGCTGTAGGCATGGATATATGTGTCTGTGTGCGTAAGTATGGTGATACCTTCCTTAAACTCATTTATCTGGACGTATGAATTGCTGTTCCTCCCATATGTTTGTGCTTGTGTGGAGACGTATGGGTTTGTGGGTGAGACCTAGTATGAATATGGAGGTTATGATATCTGTCTGATAGACAAGTGTCTATTGTAACTCATGGTACCTGGGTCACATGTTACTAAATGACAGAAAGGGTTGCGGTGTGGGAGAGATGTGGCTGTGATTTCAAACTTCACACATCCTGTAACTCTTCAGTTTTTCCTCCAGTTATGTGTGGTGATGAATGGAATTGTTTGAATGCATTGACATGTTAGTGTGTATGTATGTGTGTCTTTCTATGATTTTTGGCCAGTCATGGGTGTTCTGTTCCACTTTTTCGTTGCCATGATTGGGCTAGTTGTTGAGTCGAGATCGCTGTAGGCCTGGAAATGAACGTGTGTATGCGTCTCTATCTCTGTGTGTTTTTTTCGTAAATGTGGTGATACCTTGCTTGTGTGAGGTGACGTACAGATTTTTGGTTGAGACCTAGTATGAATATGGGAGTTATGATATCTGTCTGATGACCAGATGTCTACTGCTACGCGTGGTACATGTTACTGAATGGCAGAAAAGGCTTAGGTGTGGGATACACGTGGTGGTGCTGATATAAACAGTTTTGTACCTAGCACACATGATACTGGATGATAGTGAGGTCTATAGTGTGAGATAAATGAGATGATGCTGATGTGAAGAGTATGGTACCTGGAACATATGTTACTGATGATTTTTTGGTCAGTTATGAGTCATGGGGGTTCTACCCCACTTTTTCGTCGCCATGATTGGGCTGGTTGTTGTGTCTAGCTTGCTGAAGGCATGGAAATATGCGTCTCTCTCTGTGTCTGTATGCGTAAATATGGTGATACTTTCTATAAACACGTCTGTCTGGACGAATGATTTTGCTGTCCCTCCACTTATGTTTGTTTGTGCTAGTGTATTGAGATGTATGGATTTGTGGGTGCGACCTGATGGTCAAGTGTCTATTGCAACTCATGGTACCTGCGTCACTTTTTTTTACTGAATGGTAGAAATGGTTGCGGTGTGGGAGAGACGTGTTGATGGTAAATGTAATCAACTGGGCGTGATGAACACTATTTATGGTATAAACACTTAGGTTTATTGTGAAAACATGCCATCTTTTGCACACCTTCTATCTCGCCAGGCTGATGATATGTAAGGAGACTTCTGTTTTTCAGCCAGTCATGATGCAAGAGAGTACTACACCACTTTTTTGTTTCCATGATTGGTACCGGTAGTTGTGTTGAACTCTCTGTAGTCTTGGACATGTGTATCTGCGTCTCTCTTTGTGCATGTAAGCGTAAGTATGGTGATACCTCGTCTGTCTGATGATTTTGGTAACGATAGTTCTGTCCAGTTAATCAGTGGTAACGACAATTCTGCCCCCACTTCATCGTTTCCATGATGCTTGCTGTTAGTTCTGTCGACCTCGCTGTATGTATGTACAAGTGTGTGCGTGTGTCTACTTCCTCTGTTAATTTGAGTCTAAAATATATGGTTATATTTTTTTTTTTTTGTAACAGTTTAACGTCCCTTTTTAACAACGTGGTCTTTAGAGACGGGAAAGGATGGGGGCAAGGAATGGGAAGGAATTCGGCCATGGCCTTTTGAAGGAAGCATCCCGGCATTCACCTGGAGTGATTTGGGGAAACCATGGAAAACCGAAATCTGGATGCCCGGACGGGGATTCGAACCGCCGTCCTCCCGAATGCGAGGCCAGAACGCTATCCGTTACACCACCACGCTCGGTTATATGGTTATAGAATTATGCTCACCATCAACGTGTGCTTCTAACCATTGCTTCAGGGCTTAGGCAATCTCCCATTTGACTGTACTCTTTACAGTTTACTGCCGGTTGTGTTGGCATACGAATTGTGTTTCTCACGTTTTTCACTACATAAAAATCATTTAACAGAGAGGGTGATGAGGGAATGTACCAGAGAAGCGAAGGACTTGGATACAAACCCACAATCAGACCATTGTTTGTAAATAGTGTAGTATGGAGTCCAAATTTTTAGTACATCAAATGCAAGGTGCAAAATATGGCAGCAAGATTTATTAGTGGAAAATATTCAACAAGTGCCTTAATAAAGGAACTGGACTGGATGTCATTGGGAGATTGGAAGAGTGTCAGGGGCTGTATGTGGTGTATAATGCTGTTAGAATGGATATTGGAGGAATAATTCTGAGTGGTGTATGGAGCCTAAGTTGGCAATGACCACAATCTGGCATTAGACTTTAGATGATGAGGCCTGAGTGGATAAAATATCCAAACACCCACTTTGATCTAACAATTTACGACAATTCAAGCGTGGGTACTATCTTCGGCGCAATAGAACTAGTGTCTGCACCTATGGATACTTGTCGATGTGTGGGGGTCTTCTATGAAAATGTGGGTTATGATGTCTGTTTGATGACCAAGTTAGCTAACGGCATTATGTCACTTTTATCGTGGTTAGTTGGATGAAGCATGCAATTATAAACAAATGTCACACTTGGTCCTGAATCCGAAGGTTGGTGTTAGATGGGAACATTTTAAACCGAATGGAGAACTCCCCTGGGTCCTGATTTATTGAAAAATAATTTCCTGGAAAAGGGGAGAATTTTCCTGGAAAACTGCAGTAGAACGACCTTAAATGGACATTTTGGTACCTGGCTACTGATTAGCAGAAGACTCTGCGAATTTTTGGTTTACTTTAACGCACGAAAAAAAGGTAACTGATCAGGGATTGGAGTGGGAATCATTGGAAAACAGAATGAAGTTTGGGGAAGTGTTGTGGGTATGTTGGCGATGAGGCTAGAGGTGGCTCTTGGTGAAAGAATTAGGAATAGTGCACTGGATTTCTTCTATAAGGGAGTGTGTAAATCTTCTATATCTCCACCTTGGTCACAGGCGATGGTCTCAGGCATGTTCTGTGCTTAGCGTGACTCGATTTTTTTATCACATAGGACTGGCGTACTTAGATTCCACAGGTGTGAAATTAGTAAGATTAACAGACGTATTTCGTTCCTGGAACATAAGTGCTGTACTGTAAAATACAGTTAAAGGTGTCAATCACTGATGTGTCACAAGGGATTTATTGGAATTTTAGACAAAGTACAGCTAAGGACACTCAATTTGTGATTGCTTACGAAAGCATAACAGAATTGATACATAGATTGGCCTGGATAGACAAACGACAAAGGTTTGACCTGGATGGCAACAATTACGAGCCTGGTTTTCAAATCGACAACTTTGCTTTAGTTTAGAGGCTCTCAACCAATCGAGGTTATACTTACATCCATCAGTAAACCCCTTCAATGCCTCTTTGAGTCCAAAAAGTGTCTGTGTTTCATTACACATAATTTAATACATCCTTTAAAATACACGGAATGTAGGTGACACTCGCGAGCTATATTAAATTGTTTATAACGAATCCAACATGATGTGACTAATTGAGTTTGTTTCCCGTCTCTTCGTCGGTGTATTAATTTTTAATGTCTGCCTGCTTCGATGAACGGAATTTTTTTATGGTTTTCCCTACCTTCATCGGTGAATGTCTCTCGGTTTCAATGAAAGGATTTCACCATTGATGGGTTTTTGAGGCTACGAATTTTGAAAGGAATAACGTATGTGTGGTATTGCTATACTTTATCACAATAATTTCATTTTTTAAACTTTTTAACGTCTCTCTAACAACCTGGCCTTTTGAGATGGGGAAAGGATGGGGAGCAAGGAATGGGAAGGAATTCGGCCATGTCCTTTTGAAGGAAGCATCCCGGCATTCACCTGGAGTGATTTGGGGAAACCATGGAAAACCCAAATCTGGATGACCGGAAACGCCGTCCTCTCGAATACAAGGTCAGAACGCTAAAACAGGTACTTTTTTTTAACGTCTCTCTAACAACGTGGTCTTTAGAGACGGGGAAAGGAATGGGAATGAATTCGGTCATGGCCTTTTGAAGGTAGCATCCCCGGCATTCACTTGGAGACACACAATTTCATTACCCCTAATTTTGAAATTTGTCCTGGTGGAGGAACATCAAAGAGGCACCGGCTGCGGGATGTAATCAGCCATATGCTATATGGAAGGCTCTAAACAGACTAAGAACTGAAGTGTCCCGATGTAAATATAATATTTAAAAAATGGGGGTGCACTAATGACAACGATCTATGTGAATGTGGTGAGCTTCAGAACCCACAACATCTTCTGATATGCAGGAATCTCCCTGAAACCTGCAATATCGACGACCTTTACAGGGCAAACGAGAAGGCCATCAAGATTGCGGAATTCTGGTCACATTCTATATAATTGTGTTTATAGTTAATATTAATTAATTAATGTTATTTGTTTTTTCAACTTGTTATGTCCTGGACACGAGAAATATAAATAAAAATATAAATACCCCTAATTTAATACATCCTTTAAAATACACGGACTGTAGGTGACACTCGTGAGTTATATTATATTGTTCATAATGAAAAAGTGAGTTTGTTTCCCGTCTCTTCGTCGGTGAATTAATTTTTAATGTCTGCCTGCTTCGATGAACGGAATTTATGTTAACAGCGAGGTCTTTAGAGACGGGAAAGGATGGGAAGGAATTCGGCCATGGCCTTTTGAAGGTAGCATCCCCGGCATTCACTTGGAGTGATTTTGGGAAACCATGGATGCCTGGAACCTCCGTCCTCCCGAATGAGAGGCAAGAACGCTAAATAATTTCATGAAAACAGGTACACATAGAATTTATATCTGGAGTTTATGACGCTTTTTTTCCCGTTAAAAGGAAACATTTATGCTTTTCGAGGCGTGGAAATTACGTAACTTTGCGGCTTTTCCACAAAACACTTAAACACCGCGGCCGGACTCGAAGTCTTTAGAGACGGGAAAGGAAGGGGGGCAAGGAATTCGGCCATGGTCTTTTAAAGGAAGCATCCCGGCATTTGCCTGGAGTGATTTTGGAAACCATGGAAAACCCAAATCTGGATGCCCCGGAACCGCCGTCCTCCCGAATGCAAGGCCAGAACGCTAAATAATTTCATGAAAACAGGTACACATAGAATTCTTACTCGGTTTTATATCTGGAGTTTATGACTGTTTTTTTCCATATCGAACGTTAAAAGGAAGAATGTATGCTTTTCAAATTATTTTTTTAGGCGTGGAAATTATGTAACTTTGCGGCTTTTTCACAAAACACTTAAACACCGCGGCCGGACTCGAACCGGCGACCTAGCCCCAACACTGCCGAGGTCGTTTTAATGTGGACTTTTTTTGTTTTTAGTAAAATTGCAATGATTTACGCTTAAGTACCGAAGAAAATATTTTACTGTGTGTCGATAGTAGCCAAGATGGTCAGTGCTTGCTTAACAGGACGCTAGGAATACATATTTCGTCACGCTTAGTGGATAAGCAAACAGTCGTTGAAACAGTGTACACATTTCGCAGAGCGCGCCGGAAATACTGCCACCGAACGCCATCTAGCCGCCACCAAATGAACTAACGGCAAAGAAATTAAGCCCTTGGGAGATGGTGCCATCTGTGCGGCCGATCGGTGAACTAACATATGCGCAAGCCCACCCGGTGTCGCCATCTGTGCGGCTGGTTGAGGAACTAACGGCGACCATCTTGGTCACCCCAAACGGGGGCGGCCATGTTGTGACGTCACGCGACCGTGCTGCCACCTGGCGGGTGTTCCAGGTCCATCCTTGTCTTCCTACTATTACACAATGAGCTTTACACCGTTACATAGACCTTCTGAAACGAAAAATTGCGCAACAGCATTTCTTTTTTCAGTTTCAGTTCGTATCGTGGCAAGTTTGAAATGTTAACAGTATTAAGAAACTGTTGTAAATTCCAGTGAAGCTTCAGGTTGGTCTTTCATTAAATCATGACTATAGTAGATTTTGTACTCTCCGGAAAGTTTAGCATCGATGCCACCATTAATTCTGTCATCATCTTTATTGAGTGGCGCGAGTATGGCTCTCTCTTTCTTTACCTCACAATTTTCACTGGCAAAGCAGTTACCGAACACTTCTTCAATTGTATTGTTGTTTGAAATGGCAATTCGATTTCTTCCATTGTATTATTGTTAGTTTGCTGTTGCCTAACTTTTGTATTTTTTTTTTTTTTTTTGCTCGTGGCTCTACAGGCAGACATTGGCGAAAATCTCATCCAAACTTACTATTACTTTTCCACCGAAAGGGAGATCTTCATTTACAATTAATCGCAAAAGCTTATTAATGTTCTGCAATCCATATTTAGGAAGTATCGGAGCTTCATCCATAACAAAAACATCTATTTCTGCTAATTTTCTGGCTTTCGGAGAGTTAGGTTTGATACTTGAGACTGGGTCCGGTGTTTCAGTCCAAAGGTATTCTGCAAAGGTATTATGAGAAGGTGTTATGAGAATTTCGTCCATTAGGCAGCAAGATGGAAGCAATTCCCGTAAAAGCCATACATTTAACTTTGCACTGTTTTCCAGTGGGAATGTAGCACAGCGTTTTATAGATGAAAGTCTTTCCAGTGCCCCCTGGACCATCAATGAAAAAGTATTTTGTTTCACTATTTGAATCTTTTATAGTTTGAAGAATGGCATTAACAATTTCTTTCTGTTTTTGTTTTAGTAGTTGATACATTTGATCTCCTAGGTCTGCTGACTCATGCGTGTTCAGGGTATTTTGATTAACTTCAAAATCGTAATCCCCCAATATCTTCAAAGCCAAAAGTTTTTATCCAGTATTGGAAGTTTCTGCTTTTTGTTGCTTCAGTGTTTAATTTATGGGCAATAATTCTGTAGGCGATTAATTGCATTTTCTATTGAATGTCCATTACGCCGGGTTGCGTGTTTAAAACCTTGTGCCAGATTTTCTTTAAACGTATCCTATGGCCGCTTTAGATTTTCGGGAGATCCGTTAAGTAATATTTGTATAAAAAGGCTTCGTATTGCTACAGGTATTTTGGATAATACAGATTCTAGTAATCCTTCTATCCATTCAGTGGCGTAGCTAGGTCAACAGGGGCCCCGGTGCAAAAAAATTATTTTGGGCCCTCAGGCCAGATGGGCAACCTTTTTTTTTGCTTTTGTGTTGCTGGTAAGGGCCCCCTGAGCTGAGGTTGGGGCCCTTGAGTTGTGCTTAGGGGCCTCCTGAGCAGTGGTTTGGGGCCTCCCTGAGCAGTGAGAGGGCCCTTAGTGAGGGGCTTCCTGTGTCTCAGGGGCCCCCTTAGACGACTGTAGTGCTAAAAAAAAATAAAAGATCGCCAGTTTGCCATGAAGGCTCGTGGGCCTCTGAACTGCGCTTGGGGGCCCCCTGAGCGTAGGGCCCCCGGTGCACTGCACCGCCTAGCCCCATAGTAGCTACGCCCCTGTATCCATTGTTGATCGTCGTAGGCTAAACCACGCACTGAGCAGGCTTGTTTATATCTCTGATACTGGGTGCCATTCACAGTTCGAAGGTCGTCGAAAGTTGTTGCATCTATTACATGATACAACAATCGCAAGTTTTATAGTTCCGATTCGGCCTCGTAATTTAAATTATGAATTCTACCAATGACTCGCAATTGACGAAGCTCCTTTTCTCCAATTTACTCGATTTTCCGACCCATCTGAAATGTTCAGGCATCTGCCAATAATAATGGCAATCAAAATTTTCATTTTCCTGATTAATTTCTTTGTTGTTGAATTTTTTTTATCACATCCAAAATATGCCGAAGTGAATCCTCTTTACCCAAGGTCAGCCAAATGTTCCTGGATTTGATACAAGTTTGCTATCAGATATTGGCCTGGTAAGTGTATTTCCAATCGTTGAACACTATTACTTTTTTAAATTTCAAAAGCAATTAATCGCCAGCATGCTTCTGGCGGCGTGACAGAATGTCCTTACAGCCAAAATACTCCCTACATGCTCAACGTTAATATGACAGTTAATTTTTTAAAATAAATATGCGATGCAGGGGGCAACATGACGATTGTCTCTTATTATACGACGACCATTTATGTCCTTGCATTAAACTGCTTGTACGTGTGAAAATTCAGTACTCTGAGGGTTCAACTGCGGGTTGTACCGTCGTCGGTAATTTGGCTTTCCCTCATCTACTAAGGATGTTACTTTCTGGAAAGATTTAGGAAAGCCGATTAGACACTTCGTTCATCCGTTTTTTATAAACATTCACGTCTCACATTCAGCTCTCCACATGGATTGTGAATCATCCATATGAGTACGAGTTGTATTAACTGTAAATCATGATTTATTAATATTCTTTAAATGGGTAATCGCTGATGAACAATAATTTCGTTATCTGGAAAGCTTTGACCAACATTAAGTGTAAATACTGCACAAATCTCATTACAGGCGGGTCTGTTAAACCTTCTATGATCAGCCTTCTCTGGCAGTCTAAATAAAAAGCTTGACGTATGGTGAAGGTATTCATTGAGCAGAAGTTAGGCGATTAATTTCCTCCTCTACTTCGCGCAACATTATGTATCCTTGTACATTTGTACGCTCGAATAAAGCACTCCAATAACTAAGGTACTAATTCCTGAATTAAACGGATGATTAACTCTTTCATTAACAGCATCATCTGTATCTAAAAAGTATAGTTTGCCGTACTTAGGCCGCTCTAAGACACCTTCTTCGTTCTGCGTCGGAGGAGCTGTCATGTTCATTTTATGATATATTTGTCCGCAAACTATAAAACTATAAATGCCATGGCTATTTAATTTCTTGTTCTGTCATCTTCTACATTGAAGGATGCTAACGCAAAAGATGAGTTTATTTTTCTTATTTTTCCGTGAAATTCTTCTGAATATTGTTGACGGTTCAAAAAGAGACGTACCAATTAATTTGAATCTTGTGGCGGCTCCATTAAAATTCGTCAATGCAAACAACAGTCACCAAAAGAATTTCTGTTTATACGATTAGAAACACGTTCCTCAGGAAACTGCAATGCACCACAATGGATACACAAAACTTAGAATGGGCCTAAAGTGTGGTATGGCACATCCGCACTAACGGCGCATTTATATATTGTAAAATAATTCATTTTTAAATCTCTACAGCGTCTTTTGTCTCGATGTCTTTGTTGTTCCATTCGGTGCTCTTGTTCTAGACTTTCACTGGCCACACGTCGTTACTCACGCAATCGATTACGCTCTCGTTGAACATTTAAATTATAGGATCTTACCTTAGTTATTATTGAAGACAAGTTTTCGTAAGCATCTTTCTTTAGCAGCACGAATGGGTCGGTCTTGAAGTGAAGTTTGACAAGGCTTCCTATTTATTTCGAAGCTCACAATACTACAACCAAACATAAAATTCTACAAGATCGCGAAGCGTTAGATTTTTTTTTTTTTTTGAAAGCTTGTATTTTTTCTAGGATGTCATGTATGTTATTATTTTTTTATTTATTAATTTTTTTTCTTGGAGGTAGTTAAAGTTTTTCTTATCGGTTTCCTTGGCATTTGTATTCATTAGCAGAAACTACGACGACAGCCGTTCCCTAATTTTGTAAGGTAAAGAAGTTTGAAAACAAAACACACACACACACACACACACACACACATACACACACACACACACACACACACAAAACCAATATCTATTTTTTAAATACCCACTTTTAAATTTTTTTACAATTAAGGTGGTAGCATTTACTGATAACCACTTATTATAATTCAGTAACGGTCACGATGATTACGTTATAATTAGTAATATTATTTTCAAAGAATTTTCTATGAAGTATGATTTCTGACAAAGCCAATGATAAATTTTTAACTATCTTCCTTTTTAAATGTTTTACAATTAAACATGCAGTGCTAATATTTCCACGGGTCAGCTAGTAGACAAGAACTGTTCGATTAAATATTCATTTAAATCAAAGAGAAACTATTAGTAGGGTTTCTGGTATCTGAATCGTCTGCGAGATGGCGTTAGAGCCGTTTTCGAGATACCAAGTACAAAAATTGTTTGTATTTGGTAAAATCGCGTTTTTCTAGGGAAGAGAACTATTTAGGTATTACTAGAAAAACAAAACGTTATCTACATATGAAATTTCATCCAAATCGTTAGAGCCGTTTCCAAGATCCCAAATACATACAAGAATTGCTCGTTTAAAGATATAAGATAACTAGGCACGCGTCTAAGTTCTTTGTTATATTAACTGTGCGGAGTTCGCGGCTCGACTAATTCAAGCTTCAAGCACAAGATCACGCCACCGCACATCTCCGTGCTCGCCACCCGCTTTTCCATTCCCCTCTTGGCCCATTCACAGTACAACCTGTAGGACCTACGATGCTCCGATTCTCGATAAAGAACTCTTGATGGGCCGTGAAAAATGTTAGAGCAGCGGTTCCCAACCTTTATTGGTACACGACCCACCATTAAGTAAAAAAAAATTTCGCGATCCACCTAATATGAGAGTCTATCTAATATCAGAATGGGAAATGTTGCATGACCTCGATACGCTATCGACTATCCTATCCTACGAAAAGGCAAATTTTAGTACAAAGGATTTACTGTCAACAAAAACAAGGATGGATAATACATAAAACAACAAACATATTATAGAACGGGAGGCGGCTGCACAGACCATCACCTCATCAAGTTGACTGCTGAAATTCCACGATTAGAAGTAACGCGATCAGCATATTAAAATGCAACTGGTCTGCCAAGTCGCTGTTTGGTGGAAACCACCAGCAGACCTGATTTTCGTGGTTGATTGGGAACTTTATAATTGTGTTTTAATGCAACCAAATGTATGCAAATATGGAAGACTGGGAACAGGAAAACACAATGGTAAACCTACCAGTCAACCACTAATATGGATTTTGTACGTGTTTCCCACCAATATGTGACTTGGCACATCAGAGCCATTTTAATTTGCAAATCGAGTTTTAAGTAATCCCGGAATTTCAGCTGTCAACTCGATGAGGCGATGCTTTGTGCAGACGCCTCCCGCTTTTTTTTTTTTTTTTTTTTTTTTTTTACAAAGATAATTAAATTACGTTTAATTATTTTAAAAACACAACTTTAGAATAAGTGAGATTTCTGGCACTGGTACTAATGAGGGCATCGATATAAATGCTAACACTGGTTAATTTTAATATTAAGTCACTTTCTACACATAGTTTATTTATGTATTTTGTTTTTTAAAAACCATTAAGATATATTTTGGTGGGCAAAAACCTCGATTTTTCCGCGACCCACCAGTGGGTCGCGACCCATAGGTTGGGAACCGCTGTGTTAGAGGACTGCATGCATGACGTGTTGGATATTGCTGGACAAACAACCAACACGGGTCCTTGCTGTCCAACAAACTATGCCGTTGGATCATCATTGGAGGAAACATCCTAAGAGTGTGCGATAAGGATACACGGTATGCCGCGATAAAAACCTGGTGGAAAGGATTGCTTGGAACATTTTTTGGACCCCTTCTATTAGCGTGCAAGGGTGAGTGAATCCTACGGTAGTTCTACACGGATGTCCTGGGTTTGGACAGTTATAGGCCGCTTTACGTTACACGCATACTCAAACTTTTAAATTCGTCGCTTAGGTGATAGCAGCGTTCAGTTGATTGTTATTTTACTGCAAGATCGTCAAGAAAAAAACACGCTGTTGTTAGCTAAGCGACGATGTACAGAATTTCTTACAAAGATAAATGAATAATATATATTGCAATGTAAACAAAACATCCGCAATAAAAATTGCAGATGCGATAGTGGATGTAGGATTTCACGCGAAAGTCCGCACTTGCGGATGCGGAGCTCCGTTACATCCAGTGGCGGATCCAGGTGGAGGGGAACTAGGGGTCTCAAGGCCCCCCCCCTCCAAAGTATTCAGGTTCTCCGCCTACATTAGTAATTTTTGAGATTTGGAGACCCTTTTTTTTAACTCTACTGATTTTTTAAGGGACGGCATGACTATAAAAGCCTACCCTTCCCCCTTACCCGACTCAAACCCCCCCCCCAAAAGAAATCCGCTCAAGCCCCCACCAAACTCAAGCCTCTCCACAAACCAAATTCCGTTCAAGCCCCCCCCCCCCCAACCAAAATCCTGGATCCACCACTGCAAAATACCAAGCAACTGGAAAACGACAGAGGCTATTTCTATCTTATGAGGGGACAGACGAGTGAACTTAAAAATTATAGAGGCTTTAGTTTAAAAAATGCTGCTTATAAAATTTTCGCAAAAAAATAATTGCCAGACTTCATAGTAGAAGTCAAAATCAAGAGGATCAAACGGGGTTCCGAAAGGGATGGTCATGCAATGACAAAATCTTTAGCATCAACAGAATTCTGAAAAACACACGTGAAGTTTATATGGAATCTCGTATAGCTTTCACCGACTTTGAAAAAGCTTTTGACAGTTTTGATAGTTGCAAAACGTGGGACATACTGACCAAAAATGGACACCTTGCACATTTAATTGGAATAATCAAAGTTTATATAAAGATATAAAAATAATAATAAATTTTGGCACAAAGAGAACCGAAAAAATATTGAAAAACAAAGGCTTTAAACAAGGCTGCAACATATCCCCAACTTCATTCAATATATATATATTGATGACGTTATTAGGAACTGGAAACAGATTGCGAATCCGGGAATACAATTGAAGAAGAATAAATACCTACTCGTACTGCTTCATGCAGATGATGTAACAATAAAGTGAAGAAGAACTGCAAAGAACATTATAAAAACTACATCAATTTGCAGGAAGATAATAAAATCTCCAGACATCCAAAAAGAAAACAAAAGTTATTGCCCATTACGGTAAACACCCCATTCGCTCAAAATAGTAATTGACAACACAGTGACAAAACAGGTAATGAATTTAAACTTCCTATGCTGTGAAATCAGTTATGATATAGATAAAGATACAGAGAAACATATCAGTAAATTTCAATAAATAGAACACTTGAGAATAAAACAAGAAAAAAACACAAAAATGCTGTTTGGGAGTGAAACTTGGATAACTAAAGCAAAAGATAAAAGTAAAATTCAGACGATCGAAATGAGATTACTTAGGAAGATAAAAGGTTGCACTAAACAAGACGATATAAGACCATATATGAAAAAATTCTGGAAGAACTTCGTATGTGCAAATATATGGATGGACAAAAGAATACAGAGAATCGTTGAGGTGGCCTGTTGAAAGAATGGACGAAGAAAGAATTCCACTTCTAGCGATGCAGACGCAGAGACGTTGGTAGAGCTATGAAAAAGTGGTGTAAAGTACAAAATAAAGACGGAACAGGTATTAATGTCTAATCCTTAAAGTGAAGAAGGAATCAACGAAGTCAAGAAAGGGATATTATTGTGATTCGCTAAAATTTATCGCTGTCATGGAAATAACTTTAATCTCTTAGTGGTTCAGGAAAATCCTTATAATGGGAACTATCTCTCATCAGCGGCTGTAGTGCAGCGTCTTCGATGGCTCTGTTAACATCTCTCAAAAATAAACATACTGCATACAATTAATTTAAGCTGTCAGTAAAGGATAAAAGACCGAATCTAAAATTGGAAAGAATCGATTACAATTTCGTTGCTAAGAAAATAATTCAATATCAACCATACACATTTTATGGACTGTATCCTTGAGTTCAACGTTTAAATTTCTTACCCGAAATATCTTCATAATTATCTTTCAGATGCATTTTTCTGTTGTTAGTGTCAAATATTCATTACCAGTCCTTTTTACGCTATACGCCCTTTCGAACAATCAAAAGCGTCTTCTGTGTAAAGAATATGACGCTGTTTATCATGCTGAAACTTAAAGGAAACAAATTTCTCAAAGTTGTAGCTAAAATCACTTTTTCCATGTATATCTTTCCACGTCGGTTAACCGTTAATGAATTTTTGCTCTCAGATGGCCTATAATTGATACATCACTATAGGATAAATGGTGACAAGATATTTGTATATCAATGACACAAAGATCAAAAACAGGTAAAAATAGGACAAATTCTAAAATCAGGACGCCAGCAGTTCGATCAAGATAATTAAGAGAATAAGTGAAAAGTGGAAGACATTTTCGTGACGGCACAACTGATATCACAAAACAATACGTCATAAAAGCTTCCTTTTCAGCATGTTGACTGAAGACCTTGGCGTAAATACGCATCTAAGAATTCCCCAGAGAGCTATAATTGCTACACTACAATTTAAAGCTCTCTTATATCATTTGAAGAATTCTTTTTTCAAGTTATCACTGCCTTGTATTTATGCAACCTTATCAAGATGACGAAATGAGCCGTACATCTTAAATGGTAGATGCAGGGCTGTGTAAGAGGGAAATGGAACCCGCGCCATACATCTTAACTGGAAGATGCAGAGTTGTGTAAGGATAAAATATAACCCGCACTAAGCAAATATTTTAAGAGCGATATGGTGGTTAACACGTATGACTACTCTTTTTTGCAAGCCCTGCAACTCCTGTACTTCTAAATTTTGAATTTTTCTCTGTTATTTTTTTGAATTCGCCTACACACCTTGAGACACATAGCAGAAGGTGCTGGCAAAGGATCTTCTATATGCATATAAAAGACAACGTGTGTTTGTTTTAACAGCACGACAGTGGAGATTCTGATGAGAACAAAAATATATTACCAGTAAATCAACTCTCACCCCTTCTGGTTGGGGTTAGAGTGGAGTCCGGAAACGGCTTGGACGATTAAAAATAATATAAGAGACAATCATTCCCAACCCATTCTCTTCTGGGTAGGTAAGAGGTGAGTCGTTTCAAGCAATGGTGAGACCATTGGTTGATTATGGAGGAGTAATGTGAACCCACAATTTGGGTATCAGATACAAGAATTGGAGGGGATGCAAACAAGGGCAGCTAGATTTTCCTGTAGTAACTACCGCAAAACACAATCAGTAACTGTTATTAAAGGAGCTCGGTTGTGATTCACTGGAAGATAGGAGGAGGGTGGGGAGAGTGTTGGAAGAGTACAAGCGTTATAGCGGTGAGGAGACTTGGAAAAACTTTGGTGGAAGAATTAATAAGAATAAAGGAGCCAGAGACCGGAATAAATTATTCAAGTTATGAATAATTTACCAAAATTACTGAACAATTTAACATTACAAGGGCAAAAATAGGCGGGCACAAGAAAGAGGGAAAATGGATATGTAGGGAATCAACTTTTAAGCGTGCGCTCCATTACAATTAAATTTTATTAGATATACATAATGGCATAATTTGAAACATATGATTCAGACTAAAATATGGTGGGGTAAAATCTTCTCTAATCAATCCCTCCATCGAAATTTCTAAAATATTAGGTGAAGTTCCGAAAACGGCTGGAGCGATTTTGATGAATCTTTGTACAAATGTTTCTCATTGGATGATTAAAAATACTCTAGGAAGTTAATCATCCACAATTACACCTGGAAACGCTATCACAGTACTAGCTACTTAGAAGAAAACACTAGCTAATTTCTTAATTCTCACAATTATTGTTCACTTTTTTTCTATTTGTCGATTTCTGCCCATCCCCCGAATAATAATGTTCCTAAATTGTTAACAGGCGGGATAAGTGAATAATTAAAACTTAGTACGACACATTACATTACAGATTGGCTATGATATCCGTTTCCAAAGGTTGCGTCACCGATTCACTCAAACGCTCTTAATCTTAATTTATATAATGTTCTTGTGGAACTAGCTGAGTGAGATAGTGTAGTTTAGACACAATATTTCGGAGATAAAAAATCTCCAACCCCATCTTCAAGTGAGGTTGTCGTAAAATACATACGTCGTAATTTTTCATCACTGATTTATTGACAATGGATACAAACGACTGAATGATTCATTACAAAAGGATAATGGTCAATAAATTGTAGGTAGTACAAAAACAATTTACGAAGGTGAATAGACTGTAAATTATTATGTATTACCGTGCCAGTGTCTGCGCTAACACTGTTGCATGATTTGAGTTTGCTTTTCTATTCCGTTTGGGTAAAGCCCAGGAGAAGGGCTACAGTTGGGTCTCAAGAACCGTTTTAAGACAACCTGACCTACCCCCCCCTTTTTTTGCTCACATAATGCATTGGACCTTTATATATATATATTCAGTCGTGGTAAACATTTTAATGTCGAGAGGATTGCGGCTGACAATATTAAATTAATATAATTTATTGATGAAGAATTAAATTAACGGAGGATTTTGTTTCTTAGCTTGCAGATATTTCATCGAAACATAGTGTGATCTATCACTATGTTCAGTACATTTTCACTGAAATGGTCTCTTTTTTGCTAGACACGTGGACACATATACAAAAATTTCAAAATTTGTGTTTTTGCCTTTCTACCATGGACGAAATATAGTACTAATCGGGATAGAAAGTATCCTATATGGTAACTGACGTAAGCCATCACTGTGTTCCGTTTCTTTAAAATCGGTTTTATAACTTTTGCGTGACGTGTGGATATACATACAAAAATTCACATTAATACGGTTGTGCCTCTATGTCATAAGCAATGTGTATTGAAATTACTCTTTTTGCAATAAATTTCACGCACAGATATAGATTTCCAACAATTTTGTTACATAACGTAGATATTATCCTCCTAATTTATCTAGAATTTACTTGTATCTCATGTTACTTACATAAAACAATCTCCTGCTTTGGTGTTCAAGATAAGATTTAATGTATCGTGTAACACCAGACGCAGAGTACGGCTGTCGTCCTGAGTGATATGAAAAGATGATACTAAAGTAACTTACAGCGTAATAGTTTACCTTAAAAATTATGTTCAACTTAAGATCCAGCGTATGGTACGAAATAATGTTCAAGGTTTTATAATGTTCAAAGCACTGTAAAATATTTTGTGAAACTGTAATATCGGCATGACGTGTAACATATGGACCAGCGTGTTGCCCTTAATACTTCTGATGTAACGAGTAAATTAAGCTGTAAAACTGAACTTAACGTCCACTGTAACGTATATTTCGCTACCATAAAGTGCTTTGCTCCACACATAGTGTTTTAAAAAGTTCTATCTGAGACTTAGATCATTATTTGAAACTAAAAGATTTCTCTTTTTCATGAAAGCTCTTTTGGCTAGACCTATTCTGCTTTTATCATTCCTACTACGGCCATCAGTTGTAATTTTACATCCAACATAGCAAAATTCACTTACTTCTCCTTTCGCATCAGATCCTTTTTTATACTTAACCTACTATTCTTGATATAATTTCTGCTGCATTTAATCATTTTTACATTTAGTCCAAAATCATCCTTCAGTATTTTGTTAATGCCATTCAAAAAGTTTTCAATATCTTCAGTTTGTTCTGCTAACAAGAGAATGTCATCAGCAAATAGTAGCATACTGATTTCTTTCTCCTTGAAAACTAATGCCACATAAAACTTTTCTTTCTCTTCCTTTATTGCTTACTCAACATACAAAATGAATATTATTGGAGATTGACTACAACGTTTCTCACATCCGTTTTAACTGATTCATGTCTCTCTTGTTTCTCTACGTTTATTATTGCCAATTGATTCTTATATAGTTTATAAAGTATCTTTCTATCTCGATATTTCATTAAAATTTTGAATATATTTTTCCACCTAACATTATGAAAAGCTTTTCCGTAGTCAACAAACGCCATCAAAGTATCTTTGTTATCTTGATCCGCCCTTCAAGTGTTAATCTTACGAGTCAGAATTGCTTCCCCCATACAGCGGTTTTTCCTAAATCCGAACTGATCTTCACCTACTATCTCTTCTACTGCACTTTCCATTCTCCTGTATATTACCCTGGTCAGTAATTTTGTAGCAAGTAATATGAGACTTATGGTGCGATAATTTTCACATTTGTCGGTTTGTGCTTTCTTCGTAAGTGTGAAGATGATAGTTTTATTAAAATAAATTGAAATGTATCCTGTTTTATAACTTTTTAATATCTGGTTGAATAATCTGTGGATTAATTCTTCTCCTAGAGGCTTCAAAAGTTTTGCAGGAATCACATAAATTCTGTCTTATTTGATTTCAAATCATTCAAACCTCTATTATATTCCGTCCTCAAAACAGCATCTCGTATCTCGTCAATGTAAATATTGCCTTCCTTTTCCATGGCGCTGTTTTTCAAGTCATCCCCATTACACAGTTTCTCTATGTATTCCTTCCATCAGTTAGCTCAATCTTCTAAGTTTAAAAGAGGTTTCCCATGGGCAGCTTTAATGCTTGTACCACTTTTCTTAATTTCTTCAAAATTCTGTTTGATCTTCCTATATGCCACAATCTACTTACCTATGACCAATTCATTTTCTACTTCACACTTTTCTTGCAGCCATTTTTCTTTTGCTTCTTTGCATTTTCTGTTTATTTGATTTCTAATCTGTCTGCATTTCTCTATTCCTTCTTTATCCTGAGCGTTTTTTGTGCCTTCTCCTCTAATAAATCATCTTCAAAATTTGTTCTGTGATCCAAGATTTTCGGGCGGCTTGTTCCCTAAAGTCTAACATTTATTTACTAGGTTTCATTAGTTCCATGTTGAATAAATTCTATTCGTCCTTAGTTGAGCTCTTTCCAGAGTTACTTCTTTTCTTACGTGTTAGATTGATTTAGTTTATTCATTTACAGTCTGTTCAACTTGTATTGCTTCTTTATTCTCTTGAATTTCTGCCTGCATTTTATCATAACTATCAGATTAAGGTCAGAGTCTATGTCTACTCCTGGGTATGCGTGAATCTCTGTTTGACCATGAACTAGCTGATGTCTACCTGTACCGCCTGGAAGTTTTCAGATGTACATCCTTCATGCATGATTCTTAAATAGTGTGTTCGCAACGACTAGTTTATATCTTTCACAAAATTCTAACAACCTACTACAACGCTCATTCCTTTCTTCAAATCCAAAAGTTTCTATAGTATTCCCCTCTTTTCCTGCTCCCACTACCGCATTCCTGTCACCCATGATTTTCCTTCTCTTTCACATATTTGATTAATTCTTCAAGCGTATATTTTCTCTATGACGTTGGCATATAAACATGTACTAACGATATTGGGGTGTGCTTAGTTTCTAATCCCATCAAAATAATTCTGTCACTAAACTATTCGTAATAACTCACCCGTTTTCCTACTCTCGTGTTCATTATAAATCCTACACTAAGAACACAAATAGCTATTGTGTTAATTATTCTGTGTTCCTCAGATCAGAAATCCTATGAATCCTTCAATTTAATCTCAGTAATCCCAATTGCATCTAACTAAAGTCGTTCTTTTTAAGTTTTCTAATCTATCTTCCCTACTCAGACTTTTAACGTTAGTAGATGTACAAGGCGGAAGCTGGCCCGATGACGTCACGAGGTGGTGGGGGGACATCCCTCCCCTCCGAGACGTCACAAGTTGGCGGACCGTTAGTTCTTTGACAGGCCGCCCAGATGGCAGCATCTCCCAAGGGCTTAATTTCTTTGGGCGCAGACATTCCACTCCCTTACGAGACAAAGCTAGCTGGGAAATTCCACCGCTCGGGGCGTGCTTACACAGGTGCGCTCGCCTGCAACTATTTCCTCAACCAAGTGATATTTCTGTTCAGGAATGCGCGCTCCATTAGCCAATTCGAAATGTGCGCCGTGCGGGGCTGGCGTGCCGTTAAGCAAGATGTTTGCGCGCTCCCGAGTTCTTGCCTCGCATTCGGGAGGTTGGCGGTTCGAATCCCCATCCAGACATCCATGGTTTCCCCAAATCACTGCAGGTGAATGCCGGGGATGCTACCTTCAAAAGGCCATGACCGAATTCATTCCCATTCCTTTCCCGTCTCTAAAGACCACGTTGTTAGAGAGACGTTAAACAGATAAAAAAATCGAATGCCGAGGTGCAAGGTATCCCGGTTTCCGATAGATGGCGCGGCATGCATCATTTCTCAACGCGATAAAAAGATACACCAATTATTCATACGCTCAACCAAGCTGAAAACAAAAACAGGTTTAAACAGGAGGAGCAACAAAAAGAAATTTGCGTTGGCAGTATCAAAGTATCCCAGTTTCCGATAGATGGCGCGGCATGCATCATTTCTCAACGCGATAGGTATATACCAAGCTTTTAAGAGAAATGTTTCAGATATTCCTGCCTGCTGTCTGTCTGCTCTTATCGGTATATCAATGTGACAAGTATTTCGAAACTATGCAGTTATTCTCGGCGTGCAGTAACATTATTTTCGTTTGCCCAGTGACAAGCAGAGTCCATTATCTCTTGCGAAAGCTCTGTACACACACTATCGACAGCAAGGTGCAAATATTTCAGCACAGTAAAATATTTTCTTCGGTTCTGTGTCGTGATTTTGTGAAATATACTTGCATTTGATTAAGCGTGAACCATTACTATTTTTTACTAAAAACAATAGAAGTTCACATTAGCGGATATTACCTACAGAACATTTCTGTTCCCATGTCACCTTGTTATTACAGAGCAAAGCACATACTATTTATCACATTTCTATACAGTACAGCAATATTTCATATACGTTATTCCCCTCAAACTTAGTGGCCAAGAATTATAGAATATTTCACTCATCTCCAATGATACCTGAAATCATATTTTTTATTTTTTTTTTTACATGCGAAGTTACAGTGAGTTTATTCCTTGACAGCGTTTTCAGTCCCTGGCTTTACCCTCTAATGCCTGATCATAGTCCTCAAACCCCCCCCCCCTTTCTATATAGTGCTCCTAATTAAAAACTCATTCATATACCGAAAACATACTCACTTTTGCACATTATATCGGATTCATTATGAACCAATATAATAGCTAACAGCATTAATTATAGCTCACGAATTTTGGCTAGATTTCCACATTTTAAAGGATGTATTAAATTAGGTGCAATGAAACAGAGCGACAACCAACCCAATTTTTAAACTCAGAGGCATTGAAGGGGTTTACTGACGTATGTAAGTATAACCTCGATGAATCTAAAGCAAAGTTGTTGATTTGAAAACCAGTTTCTTTCCCTACAGACATTTCTGAAGTGATTACATGTTAATCTCTCGACTGATATCAAACCAATCAGCCAGTAATTTTTTCCAGCCTGTTTTTCATCAACCCTACTGACTCAGTCTTTGGACACGAGCCCCACATGAAAATACTTGTGACAAAGCCTTTCCCACACCAAGGCTAGAAATATCAAAGTTTTCAGTTTGACCATGGCAAAACTCATGGAATGGAACGAGGGAAAAAATAATTCATATAAGCATCAGTACGACACCTTATTTCTCTAACTTATCTCTGCTGCCATTGGTATAAAAAATTTCATCACACTCGTAATTTTTTCGAGCAAGTTCAAACATATGTAATCTGTCTATCCAGACCAATCTATGTATCAATTCTGTTATGCTTTCGTAAGCAATCACAAATTGAGTGTCCTTAGCTGTACTTTGTCTAAAAATTCAATCAATCCCTTGTGACACATCAATGATTGACTAGAAACAGAGAGATATACGCTGTGGTATGTACTTACCCACCTTTCAACTGTATTTTACAGCACAGCACGTATGTTCCAGGAAAGAAATACCGTCTGTTAATCTTAATAATTTCACCCCTGTGGAATTGAAGTACGCCAGTCCTATCTGACAAAAATCGAGTCAGTGTAAGGCAGTTCTAAGCACAGAACATGCTGATTCGTCATAGAATGCCTGTGGCCAAGGTTGAGATATAGAAAATTTACCCACTCCCTTATGGAAGAAATCCAGTGCCGGCTCCTACTGATAGTCTTTTACACACTATTCTAAATTCTTTCACCAAGATCCACCTCTAGCCTCATCGCCAACATACGCCCAGCACTTCCTCAAACCTCCTTCTGTTTTCCAATGATTCCCACTCAAACCCCTGCTCTGTTACTGACAGGGTTACCTTTTGTTCGTGCGTTAAAGTAAAGCAAAAATTCAAAATTCGTAGTCTTCTCCTAATCAGTAGCCAGATACCAAAATTTTTACTTAAGGTGGTTCTACTGCAGTTTTCCAAGAAAATTCTCCCTTTTACCAGGAAAGTATTTTTCAACCAATCAGGACCCCAGGAGAGTTCTCCATTCGGTTTAAATGTTCCCATCTAACGCCAACCTTCGGATTCTGGACCAAGTGTGTCATTTGTTTGTAATTGCATGCTTTGTTCAAGTAACCACGATGAAGTTACCATAACGCTCTTAGCTAACTTGGTCATCAAACAGATATCATAACCCACATTTTAATAGAAGATCCCCACACATCGACAAGTATCAAAAACGTCACCATAGGGGCAGACAATAGTTCTATTACGCCTAAGATAGCGCTCACACTTGAAATGTCGTAAATTGTTAGGTCAAAGTGGGTGTTTGGATATTTTATCCACTCAGGCCTCATCACTTAAAGTCTAGTGCGAGATTGTGGTCATGGTCAACTTAGGCTCCATACACCACCCAGAATTATTCCACCAATATCCATTCTAACAGCATTATACGCCACCTACAGCCCCTCAACACTCTTCCTATCTTCCAATGACATCCCAGCCCCATCTCCTTTATTATGTCACTTACTGAATATTTTCCACTAATAAATCTAGCTGCCCTCCTTTGCACCTTGCGTTTGATGTATAAAAAATGTGGACTCCATACTACACCATATACAAACAATGGTCTGACTGTGGGTTTGTACCCAAGCCCTTCGCTTCTCTGATACATCCCTCATCACCCTCTCTGTTAAATGATTTTTATCCCGAAGTGCATGTAGTGAAAAACGTGAGGAATGTAATTCGTATGCCAACACAAACGGCAGTAAACTGTAAAGAGCACAGTGAAATGAGAGATTGCTTAAGCCCTGAATCAATAGTTAGAGGCACACGTTGATAGTGAGCATAATTCTATAACCATATATTTCAGACTCAAATCCACAGAGGAATGACACACACACACGCACACACTTGTACATGCATACAGCGAGGTCGACAGAACTAACAGCAAGCATCACGGAAACGATGAAGTGGGGCAGAATTGCCGGTACCACTGATTAACTGGATAGAACTATCATTACCAAAATCATCAGACAGATGAGGTATCACCATACTTACGCTTACATGCACAAAGAGAGACGCAGATGCAAATGTCCAAGTCTACAGGGAGTTCAGCACAACTACCGGCACCAATAATGGAAACAAAAAAGTGGTGTAGTACTCTCTTGCCTCATGACTGGCTGAAAAACAGAAGTCTCATTACATATCAACAGCCTCGTGATATAGAAGGTATGCAATAGATGGCATGTTTTCACCATACCCCTTACTGTTTATACCATAAATAGTGTTCATCACACCAAATTGATTACACTTACCATCAACATGTCTCCCTTTCTACCATTCAGTAAAAAGTGACCCAAGTACCATGAGTTGCAATAGACACTTGACTATCAGACAGATATCATAACCCGCATATTCAAACTAGGTCTCAGCCACAAATCCATGCATCTCCATACTCAAGCACAAACAAACATAATTGGAGGGACAGCAAAATCATAAGTCCAGACAGAGGTGTTTATGGAAGGTATCACTATATTTACGCATACAGACACAGAGAGAGACGCACAATCACTCACATTTCCATGCCTACAGCGAGCTAGACATAACAACCACCAGCCAAATGATGGAGACGAAAAAGTGGTGTAGAACCCCCATGGCTCATAACTGACCCAAAAATCATCAGTAACATATGTTCCAGGTACCATACTCTTCACATCAACATATGAGATGATGTCGAGGGATTAACATGTAATCACTTCAGAAATGTCTGTAGGAAAAGAAACTGGTTTTCAAATCGACAACTTTGCTTTAGATTCATCGAGGTTATACCTACATACATCAGTAAACCCCTTCAATGCCTCTGAGTTTAAAAATTGGGTTGGTTCTCGCTCTGTTTCATTGCACCTAATTTAATACATCCTTTAAAATGTGGAAATCTAGCCAAAATTCGTGAGCTATAATTAATGCTGTTAGCTATTATATTGGTTCATAATGAATCCGATATAATGTGCAAAAGTGAGTATGTTTTCGGTATATGAATGAGTTTTTAATTAGGAGCACTATATAGAAAGGGGGGGGGGGGTTAGAGGACTATGATCAGGCATTAGAGGGTAAAGCCAGGGACTGAAAACGCTGTCAAGGAATAAACTCACTGTAACTTCGCATGTAAAAAAAAAAATAAAAAATATGATTTCAGGTATCATTGGAGATGAGTGAAATATTCTATAATTCTTGGCCACTAAGTTTGAGGGGAATAACGTATATGAAATATTGCTGTACTGTATAGAAATGTGATAAATAGTATGTGCTTTGCTCTGTAATAACAAGGTGACATGGGAACAGAAATGTTCTGTAGGTAATATCCGCTAATGTGAACTTCTATTGTTTTTAGTAAAAAAAGTAATGGTTCACGCTTAATCAAATGCAAGTATATTTCACAAAATCACGACACAGAACCGAAGAAAATATTTTACTGTGCTGAAATATTTGCACCTTGCTGTCGATTGTGTGTGTACAGAGCTTTCGCAAGAGATAATGGACTCTGCTTGTCACTGGGCAAACGGAAATAATGTTACTGCACGCCGAGAATAACTGCATAGTTTCGAAATACTTGTCACATTGATATACTGATAAGAGCAGACAGACAGCAGGCAGGAATACCTGAAATATTTCTCTTAAAAGCTTGGTAAATACCTATCGCGTTGAGAAATGATGCATGCCGCGCCATCTATCGGAAACCGGGATACTTTGCACCACGGCAGTTGATTTTTTTTAACTATTTAACGTCTCTCTAACAGCGTGGTCTTTAGAGACGGGAAAGGAATGGGAATGAATTCGGTCATGGCCTTTTGAAGGTAGCATCCCCGGCATTCACCTGCAGTGATTTGGGAAAACCATGGATGCCTGAATGGGGATTCGAACCGCCGACCTCCCGAATGCGAGGCAAGAACGCGGGCGCGCGCAAACAGCTTGCTTAACGGCACGCCAGCACCGCAAGGCGCACATTTCGCAATGGCTAATGGAGCGCGCATTCCAGAACAGAAATATCCCTTGGTTGAGGAAATTGTTTCAGGCTAGCGCACCTGTGTAAACACGCCCCGAGCGGTGGTATTTTCCAGCTAGCTTTCTCTCGTAAGGGAGTGGAATGTCTGCGCCCAAAGAAATTAAGCCCTTGGGAGATGCTGCTCCCTAGCGGCCGGGCAAGGAACTAACGGTCCGTCATCTTGTGATGTCATACGACCCCGAACGCTGATTGGTCCATTAGATTTTCCCGCCATGCAAAGAACTTAAAACTGTGACGTCACGTTGACGAGTGGAGTCTCTTTACGGTTGTCCAAAGAGCTTATAAGGCTTGTTCTCTTCTTGTACATCTACTAACGTTCCTAGCCCCGACTCATAGAATGAATGTTTCTATCCATTCTGATGACTCCTCCCGGAGATTCGGTTGGGAGACTATTTTATTCCCGGAATATTTTCCCCGGGTAGAAGCTATTATACTATATGCAATTTGAGAGGATTACATGACCTCGCGATACCCTGTCTTTAATGCAGTGGCTTCCCGTTGTCTTACGCATTCTACCCCATGCCATTGATCATTTCTGATTCATCTGTCTTTAGGAGCCATTTACAACCCCAAGGGCAAGAGGGTGTCCTGAACCACAACCCACTCTTCCCGTTTCCTTTAGAAGACCGTTGGAAAGCAATGGGTGATTCCTTACATCCGAAATCTTTCAATCGCCAGAGCCTCGTCCGCACAAACAGGATGCGCCACTTGAAGGAGAGGTTGACATTTGGTTGGAAGAGCCTAATATAGTCTTTCACAAGTAGACTTGCGCATTATAGTTCGCGAAGAAGAGCGCTCAGTTTAGTTCGCAGTTCCCTCGCGAACTAGTTCGCTCTTTTAGTTCGTTAGTTCGCGTCTCGAATTCAGAGAAACAGATCGTTCGCTCGCCTTGCTACCGCTACTGCACGTGCTATTTTGTTTGTTATGTCAGTTTGATTAGGACATAATCATTTTTTTGTCGTTTCTAAATGGAATTTAATATGACCTTCTTAACAAAAGTTATTGCTTAATAATAGCCCTTTCAAATGACATTAGTATGATCAGTTGCCGCCGATAAACCAAAGTGTCCTTTGCAAAAATGGGTAAACTGAATAACTGTGCTGTTTTTACTATTTACTTTACATGCATTCGTAGAATATTAATTTTTAAATGGATTTATTTATTAGTTCATGGAAGAAACATTACTTATAATAGGCGCTAATGACCCCGCCGTCGACGCAACCTTAACCCCCAACAACACAACTTATAAAAGATTATAAATGCTTTTATTTTGACGAATTAAAATACCCGTTTTATTTAAATATATTTTTGGAAATCATGAACAAAATATAATTCTACTATTGGCTACAAGTTAAGTACTATATGACAGAAACAATATTACCTATATTATTAAGAAAAGTAACAGTAATACTTCCAATGTGATACCTAACAATTAGACATATAAAAATGATAGTGACCCTTGAATGAGAAAGTGGTAACAATAACGAAAGTGCGTAAATTTCCAGTAAATTGAAAGTCATTGAGCTATTTTTTTATTAGTGGAGGGGAGGATAATCCAACACACATTCACAATATTTTGGCGACGAATGAAACTGATGAAGACACAAAAATTAAAATCTTTTTGAATTTCGCAAGTCATTTCTTGACAGAACTTTCACAAATCTGTTAACCAACAGACTAAGATAAGAATTATATTATGTCAGATTTATAATCAGCGCTAGAAAAATGAAAAGATACTGTTTCTTTGGTTAAGAAAACAAGATAAAGCCTTTAGAAGCCAAATTATCCACAGAAAGTGATAATATTAAAAATAATGCTCTAGTATTCGTTGATAAAAGTCTGGAGTATCTTAGTAAATAGTTAGATTTTAATGAAAGCAATTGGCTATAGAAAATCCAAAAATTAAATTTAAAACACGATGTTTCATTTGATGGCTGTGAGACAATATTAGAGGTTCTAAATTTATGAGAAAAAGTGAGTATCAAAGTGAACGAACTTTACTCTGAAATAACAATATTACACGAAATCTAGGTAAAAGTACAGTAAGAGCAGTATTTCATTAGTAAAAATGAGCTTTTGATCGACATTAATTTAACAACTGAAAGCGATAAAGCATATTACAATTATACTGTAGACAGAAAATTGTTAAAGATGCATGAAGTGCAAAAAAATATAGCTTAAAAAATAAAATAGTAAAAAAACATATCCTTTGTCCTTTTCTACTCATTCGTAAAATATTATATTTTTGAAGTGTACTATATTTTTATAGGTTATTCTAAAAAAACGTTCTACCATTAACCGAAAAAATGTTGGTAATCCTAGCAGCGAATGGTGATAGTTCGCGACGGGGAATGCTGAGTTTAGTTCGCGAACGGTACCGCTCAGTTTAGTTCGCGAACGGTACCGCTCAGTTTAGTTCGTGAACGGTACCGCTCAGCTTAGTTCGCTACGAGCGGTAGCGCTGTGTTTAGTTCGTGATCTATGCCGATCCGATCTGGAATTCCAGGAAGACAGCTCGTTCGCTCCCTTTGCTAGCACTACTTCACGCGCTCTCTTCTTTGTTATAATAGTTGTGGTTACTGATAGTTGTCTTTTAAGTGTTAATAGGATCAAAGTGTGTTTTGTTTTCACATTCCATGTTAAATTTCCGTTTTTGACTTCTGCAATAATTATTAATGTTTAACAGTTACATTTTTTTATTTTATTTTTATATCTGTTTCTTCAGTGAAATGTGTCCACAGCGAACTGTGTTACCTTTTAGATAATAAACTAAAATAAAAGTCGGTCTTCGGGAAAGGATCTAACGAACTAACGAACTAAGGAGCGAGAGATCTGGGAACTAGTTCGCGTAGTTCGCTCGTGGGAGCGCTCTTCCGAACTAGTTCGTTCGCGAACTACACAAGACTACTCCCAAGCCCTTACACCCCGATGAAGCGTTAAATCTCTTAAAGTGGCAGGTGAAGTTGAAGGAAAAAAATGGTGGTAGTTGCTATAAGGAAGACGAAGTTGAATGATGGGAATGTTTCATACTATTAGTGTACAGGTAGACGTAGAGTATATAAAGATTGGAGATTTATAAGAAAAGACTTTTACAAGGATCAAGTCTTGATTAAAGTAAGGCGATTTGGACAATGAGGTTTTGTAGTTAGTAGAGACAGTGAAATAATTTGTAATCTTAGAAGTTAATAATGTCTACTACAATCTGATGGTATTCATAAATGACAGACGTTAGTTATTAGGGGCGCTGTTCGGGGAAATGTGGGAGAAGATATAAAAGAAAATATAAAGGTGTTGATTGCTTTCGGTAATGTGATGATGACTGAGCATTATGACACCCCCGGCAGAAACCGATGATATTTGCATCTCAGAGGGTAGAGTGAGTAGGGAGTAGAATGACCAAACTAAGCTAGGTATAGCTAGAAACTTTGATGGGGATGGGATGGATAACATAACGAAACAATAAATAACGAGAAAGGAAGGCGATCGATGGCTTCCTAATAAATCTGTTGATAAAAACTTAGTGTCTTAGGTGACTTAGGGAATAAATGATAGTGACGCTGGTGAGAAGGATATAAGAGTGTTCAATAAAGCAGTTACCGAGAAATAAGGTCTGTATAGCTTTCTTTATTAGAAATTTTAATTTCCAGAATGGAATAAAATGTTTGACCGCTTTATTATCTTTGTTACTTTTACTAAAACCTTTTTCTTTGTAATATTATTGCTGCAGAGTTCAAACTATTTGAACATGTGTACGTTTTGTGTTGCAGAATGTGTGTCAAAGAGAAGTATATTGTGGTTTCTAATATTTTTGGGTTGTGGAGTGAACTACATGATTCGAACCAACATAAATATTGCCATCGTCGCCATGGTGAAGATTCGTGACTCAGCAGACAACATTGGTCTTACCAGTGAATGTTTTGAATCTGGTCATCACTATAATGATAACCAAACAGAAAACAAAAACAGTACAGAATATCAAGAATACCAAAGGAGCAGGAATGATACGGTAATAATCTAATGTTCATCTCAGATATTGCGCTTCACTTATACTTTGTTATGTTAAATACGATGTTTCCAGATAGATTATGTGTTGTTACAGAAGCAAACAAATTAATTCTTACAGATTTTTAACTTTAATTTGATATTAATTTTACATGGTTGTACTCTAATTCACAACATTTTGAAGCTGCATTTATAATCTTTACACACGAAATGATTAGATTCACAGCCACAGCGAGCATTTTTTTAAATTTAATTTCCCAAACTGGAACTTAATTTTAAGTACTTATTTTTTTCACTCTTACAGTTGTGTTAATTCATCATTATCAACAAGTTCTAAACGATAACTCACTGGTACGTACGAGTATCTGCGTGTATCTATATACTATTATAAATCTGTAAGCAAGCTGCGTTTGTAGTGAGGCTTGATCTCTAATAACGCAAAAACTACCGCATCAATTTGCATGGTGTTTCCAAATTTTTAAAGCTAATGTTGCTGATCAACATCTGCAGAAGTAGCTAACGACTAATATGTACCATGGGAAGAAGCAAGTCAGTAAAAAACTTCAGAAATGTGAAACTGTAGACCACAGATAATTATACACATTCAGACGGTCACTCCTTTCATAAAGAGACCTGACAAAATTTAGGATTTCCCTTTTTTTTTTTACTTCTGCGATTCATTTTTCTGGACCGCAGTACTTCAAAATAAAAAGAATACGTGAATCAAGTATAATCAGCATTTACTTGAATCGTAACAGGTCTGTTGAATTACGAAAAAGTTATATTACTAATATTGAAGACATGTCTCTGGTAGACTGTTATACAGTTTGTCTCTGGAACAAAATTGCTACGTGAACGCTGTACAATACAGCCACAATAAGCCAATACTTAATACGAAATTCAGTTTTTTCTCGAAGAGCGATGTCTGAAAAACAGCTATTATAAATATCAGCAAGTAATAAAACATACTTCTTTCATAATGACTTGTGCGGAATTGCACATATTTGGAAGTACTTTATTCGATTAATATGTCTCGTGGCTATAACGTGCAAATATAACTAGGCATCCGAAAATTCAGGTACATGCGACTCAAATAATTACATAGAAAATACGGATATATTGAAAGAAACTCAAATAAAAAAATTTTCATATCCTAATGCTACACCGCGTAAATTATAAAGCTAAAAGCATCGTCCCTTTGGCCTATAACAAAGCATATCAGCTGTCATCACTGTCCAGGTTGCATTTCAATCGATTTACAACTTGCGATAATTTTGCCACTCAGAAATAATTGCTTGAGTTACATGCACATTAGTACATATACTGTACCGTGATCCATTTTGACATTTTTGAATTAATTATATCTGACTGAAATAATGACAATAATGATACGACGATTTGAAACCAAGATTAACTCCAATTCACGTAAATTTCTATTTTAAAGCAGGAATAATTGATGGTGTATCAACATAAAATAAAAACCAATATCCAAACAGCAAAAAATAAATAAATCAGAAAAAATTGAGATGCTGTGATTATTGGTAACGAATTTTTATTTCAAATATAACTAGGCATCCTAAAATTCTATTCTACACCGCGTAAATTTTAAAACTAAACCCGTTATGCCTGATGCTAAACAAAACGAGTCAATTGTCATCTGGTCCAGGCTGTTGTTTCGCCAGGTACTTACATGCGACTGAAATAATTACATAGAAAATACGGCTATATTGAAAGAAACTTAAATTAAAAATGTTTCATATCCTAATGCTACACCGCGTAGATTATAAAGCTGCAGGCATCGTCTCTTAGGCCTATAACAAAGCATCATATCAGCTGTCAGGTTGCATTTCAAGCGATTCACAACTTGCCATAATGTTGCCACTCAGAAATAATTGTTTCAGTTACATGCACGTTACTACATAAACTGTACCATGATCACATCTCGACATTTTTGGATTAATTATATCTGACTGAAATAATGACAGTAATGATACGACGATTTGAAATCAAGAGTAGCTCCAATTCACGTAAATTTCTATTTTAAAGCAGGAATAATTGATGGTGTATCAACATAAAATAAAACCAATATCCAAACAACAAAAAATAAAAAACAACAAAAAATAAATAAATCAGAAAAATTGAGATGCTGTGATTATTGGTAACGAATTTTTATATTTCAGCACACTTCCAAGAGGACTAAGTCGTAGATTACTGCTATATTTACATAAATTTATGGCACCGCGGTTATGTTGCAATCCTCGGTATCCACATTTAAAAATAAACTTTTTTTAGTTAAGTATCATGGAAACAATATTTTTCATTATATCCACAGATACATCCTTAACAAAGCTTATACCTAGCTATATAATCCCAGGCAAAGTTTACACATAAAATCGCCAAAAAAAATTACACATAATGATTATAATATCAGCTTTCTTAACGTTACAACTGTTATATATCCATTTAAATTTTCGGTACCACGGTTAACGTGGAATCCTCCATATCAGCATTTAAAAATATTATGTTTTAGCTGAGTTAAATATTGCTTTCAGAAATAATATTATTTATTACTACCACAGATATTCTATATTGTAACCAAGTTTATGCTCATCTATATACTCGCAGCCAAAGTTCACGCATAGTGATAATTGCAGCTGTGAAAACGTTTTAATTGTTAGTGCTGTGAGTTGGGTAAGTATAAAAGTTTATGATATGCCCTTGCGAAAGAGATCTAATCTGTCGGGGTCAACTTCTGCAGCTAAAAGATGTCGCCGAAATCGGCTAAATGAGAGTGAAATAGACCGACAACATCGTCTGCAACGTCAAAGAGAACGAGATGAAATAGCTAGAGCAAATGAAAGTAACCTGCACCGAGAAAAGCGATTGACCTATAACCGGGTTCTATACGCTAAATCCATAGCTTCTGAAAGCGCACAGAAGAAAGAATGTCGTTTGAACCGTGAAAGGGTTTCTCAGGCTTTGGCTAGAGCAACTGAAACTAGCAATAACCGAACAAAGCGTTTACGGATGGAGCGTGAACGTCAAGTGCAGATGCGTCTTAAAAATAAAAAAGCTCTGCAAGACGCAATAGAACATCAGTCACAAGGGCGTTTTGTGAATGCAATGTGTGAAGAACTTGTAGAAAATAAACAGATTTCACAGGAGCAAAGCAGTGAACAATCTGATTTGCACCAAGCTGATGACAGGCTTAGAGGACCTACAGTACGGGTATCTCTCTTAGACGGTGAAGGGTCAAATGTATGTGATATAAATCAGCAAGTAGTTCCATGGGAAAATAAATTTATGAGTGGATTTAACTACGAAGTTGGTTTTAATTATGCTGAATTTGGAAATATTGGAGGCATGACAAAAGTATGCAGACAATGTGGGGCTTTAAAATGGAAAGCTGAAAGTAATGGTTTATGTTGCTCCTTTGGTAAGGTCAAGCTAGAACCTCTTCACGATCCACCAGACCCATTAAAATCTCTCTTAATAGGAGAACATAACAAATCAAAACACTTTTTGAAACATGTGCGTGCCTACAATAGTGCTTTTCAGATGACTTCCTTTGGAGGAAAGGAAATAAGGGAAGGAAACTTCATACCAACCTTCAAAGTTCAGGGTCAGGTTTACCACCTCATTGGATCATTGTTACCCACAAAAAATGCACCATCAAAGTTCCTGCAAATTTATTTCATTTCAGATTATCAAGCACAAGTCGAAGCACGCATGTCGGGTTTTACAAATTTAGATCGAACTATTATCGTGGAACTGCAAAGTCTCCTACACGATAATAACCAATACGTTCGCGCTTTCAAGAATGCTTTGCAATCTATTCCTGACAGCGATCAACATAATTACCATGTGGTAATAAGCGCGGACCACAAACCTCGTAATTCGCACAGTGGCCGCTACAACGAGCCAGCGGCTAATGAGGTAGCTGCAGTTTTGGTGAATGAGCATCGTGGAACTCGTGATATTGTTCTTCGCACTTGTGATAATCGTTTGCAGCGCATCAGCGAAACAAATCGTGCGTATGACTCTCTACAATACCCGCTAATGTTTTGTCGAGGTGAGGATGGATACCATTTTGATCTTTACAATGTTAATCCATTGTCTGGTGTAAAAACGAGTAAAAAAACATCTGCCCTTCAATTTTACGCCTACCGTTTAATGGTTAGAGAAGGGACAATAAATTATTTGCTCCTGTTTCGCCAATTACTTAATCAGTATTTGGTTGATATGTTTGCTAAAATAGAATCAGAACGTCTGTTGTACATAAGAACTCACCAAAGCCGTTTACGAGCAGAGAATTACATACATTTACAAGATGCTCTGAGGCAAGACGTTGCTATCGAAGATATCGGTAAAATGGTCATATTGCCATCAAGTTTCACGGGCGGACCCCGCTATATGCACGAACGCAGCCAAGACGCGTTCGTTTATGTACGGAAGTATGGGCGTCCTGATTTATTTATAACAATCACTACCAACCCAAAGTGGGATGAAATTAAGAACGAACTTTGTGAAGGTCAGGTATCTTACGCACGTCACGATATTATCTCTCGTGTCTTTCATTTGAAATTAAAGAAACTAATGGATCTCCTAATAAAGAAAAAGATTTTTGGTGCTGTTCAGTGTAATATGTTTTCCGTAGAGTGGCAGAAACGAGGATTGCCTCACGCCCACATTCTGCTATGGTTAGAGGAAAAAATTAGACCTACCACTATGGACAAAGTTATAAGTGCAGAATTTCCAAACATAATCACAGATCCTATCCTCTATGAAATCGTAAAAAGCCACATGATCCACGGACCTTGTGGACCACTCAATCCTCATTCCCCATGTATGAAAAATGGTCGTTGCTGTAAGAGGTTTCCGAAGTCACTGAATAAACAGACAGTAACCGGAGAAGATGGCTACCCGGCATATCGTCGCAAATCTGTTGAAGATGGCGGGTTCACTGCTGAAGTTCGTATGTGTGATAGAGTTATTGATGTTGATAACAGATGGGTTGTTCCATATTCTCCCGTACTTTTACGCACCCTGAAGACCCACATAAATGTTGAATATTGTGGCAGCATACAGGCCATCAAGTATTTATGTAAGTATATAAATAAAGGCACTGACCAAGCTACATTTTGTATTCACAGTAATCATGATGAGGTGGTGCGATACCAATCTGGAAGATACCTCAGCTCTTCTGAAGCGATATGGCGAATTTTATCATTCCCAATCCACGAAAGATTTCCACCAGTTTTTCATTTGGATGTCCACTTGGAAAATGGACAGCGAATTTATTTTCTCCCATCCAATATCCAACAACAAGTGAGCAAACCTAGAAATACCACACTTCTTGCATTCTTTCAACTGTGCAAGCAAGACACATTTGCCAAAACTTTGTTGTACGAGGAAGTTCCTGCATATTACACCTTCAACAAACAAACAGGAGTTTTCAACAGAAGACGAAGGGGTACCCCAGTTCCTAACCATCCTGATGTCTATAAGGAAAAGGCACTGGGTAGAGTATACACCGTCCACCCAAAAAACAGTGAATGTTTTTATCTTAGACTACTACTTAATACTGTACGAGGACCTACCTCCTTTGCCGATCTGAGATCTGTTGATAGTTTTGAACACGCTACCTATCAAGCGGCATGCGTCGCTAGAAATTTGCTGGAATCTGATAGTCACTGGGATAATGCTTTAGAAGAGGCATGCCTCAGTGATAGTTCGCCTAAACTGAGAAAATTGTTTGCTGTAATGTTGGTTTTCTGCAACCTGTCCAACCCTAACCAACTATGGTTGAAATATCAAGAGAACCTTGCCCATGACGTAATGAGTGAAATCATATGGTTGATCACTTTGCGAAGAATTTTGAAACGTACATGCTAAATACAAATGTTGAGGAACTTTGGTTTAATTTAAAAGAACTAATATGGACCGGTTTAAACCAGTTTGTTCCTAAGAAGTGTATTAAGGTCAGTAATAACTTCCCTTGGTTCAATAGGGAAGTGAAACGTTTGCTCAGGAGGCAAAGGCGTTTACATGCCGCGGTGAAAAAATCGGGGGACTCATCTAATCGTGCTAAATTAGTCCAGTTGCGTGCGGAAGTGCGTAAGGCAATGCGCGATGCGTTTAAAGAATTCCAAGCTAGGAATTTATCCGAAGATCTCATTACTAATCCAAAAAAGTTCTGGTCGTATATCAAAGTAATAAGAGGCTCTCGTAAGGTTATGCCGTCGCTGATTGAAGAAAATGGTGAATTATCAGAAACAAGCGTAGAGAAAGCAGAAATTTTGAATGATAGTATTTAAAAAGGCTTTCACGATAGAAAACTCAGAGGAGATACCGATATTTAATAATCGTACCGACAAAATTATGAATGATCTCGCTCTTGATGTCGAGGGAATAACTAAACTGCTTATGAATGTAAAAAACAATAAGGCTCCCGGACCAGACGGTATTCCTACAAGATTCTACTCAAGATACGCAAAGGAAATTGCACCGTATTTGATGAAATTGTATACCGTCTCTCTGGATCAAGGAAAAATACCAGCCGAATGGAAGACCGCTATCGTAACTCCAGTGTTTAAAAATGGGAACGTTAATGATCCTCAGAATTATAGGCCGATCTCGTTAACTTCAATATTTTGCAGGATTTTAGAACATATCATCTATTCAACTGTCATGCGGTTCTTGGATGAAGGTGAGCTTTTAAATCCAAATCAACATGGATTCAGAAAAGGCCGATGCTGCGAAACACAACTTGCACTTCTAATTCACGACTTGTGCCGAATTATAGATGAGCAATCCCAGGTTGATTTGGTTCTATTAGACTTTAAAAAAGCTTTCGACACTGTGCCTCACACTAGGTTACTTAGGAAACTTCGCGGTTACGGCATATCTAGACAAATATGCGACTGGGTTGCAGACTTCCTGAAGGACAGAACACAGTGTGTAGTTCTTGACGGTGAGCGTTCATCACTTACTGAAGTGGGGTCTGGAGTTCCCCAGGGAAGCGTGTTAGGGCCACTGTTGTTTCTCATATACATCAATGATCTATGCGACATAATAGGGGTGATGAAAAGATTATTTGCCGATGATGCTATAATTTATCACGAAATCAAAACCCAGGACGACTGCGCTTTGTTACAAGACGATATTATGAAAATAATTGCGTGGTGTAAAGATTGGCAGTTGGAGTTAAACGCTAAAAAGTGCCAAGTCATGCGTGTAAGTAAAAAGGTGACACCATTTAACTATGAATATACGATTAATGGCACTGTCCTTAGAACGGTAGATTCCGCTAAATACCTAGGGGTAACAATTCGTAATAATTTGTCGTGGAATGAGCATATCGAGAATGTAATGGGAAAAGCAAATCGTATGCTCCGATTTCTAGGTCGTAATTTAAATCAATGCACTCAGGAAGTTAAATCGATTGTATACAAGTCACTAGTACGTCCTCACTTAGAGTATTGTTGTTCTGTATGGGGTCCCCATCAAAAGGGATTAATGGAGGCTCTAGAGAAGGTCCAAAGAAGAGCCGCCCGATTCGTGACAGGTATATATAGTTGGAGGGAAAGCGTAAGTGCGATGTTGAAGGATTTAGGTTGGGAAGACCTGGAACACCGAAGGCGTTGCTCTCGACGAAAGCTAATTGAAAAATTCACGACAGATGTATTTCGGAATGACAGTCAGCAAATATTGCTACCAGCAACGTTCATATCTCGAAATGACCGTGAAAATAAGATAAGAGAAATCAGGGCCAGAACCGATTCATTTCTGTACTCATTTTTCCCACGAGCGATTAGGGAATGGAATAGAAAGGATTTACCGGGCGAGTAAACTTAAAATCCGACAGGAGTAGCTTTCGATAAAGCACTCCAGCCATCCTGATCTGGGTTTTCCATGGTTTTCCCAGATCACTCCACGCGAATGCGGGGATGGTTCCTCACAATAGCCCATGGGCGCCTCCTGCCATATCCCTTATAACCCTTCCAAACCATAACCCCTTTCGATAGGTGCAATGCACCCTCCGCCACACACTTTTAGTGAATCGCGGAGTATTAATAATAATAATAATATGTAACGAGTCCCATAAAAACAACCACAACTACAACCTGGAAGTTACAAATAGGTGCCTTCTAAAGTTACAGGACGTGGTAACCTCTATTGGGGGCAATACTCTAGAGCAGCAGTCGGCAACCTTTTAGCAGGCAAGGGCCACAAGGTGGAAAAACAAAGTAAAGGCGGGGCCGCACATACACAGTAAAAATGCGAAAACTCAGTTTTCAAATTTTATTAATACAAATGAAGAAAAGCTACCTAACTGATTTTACATATTAAATTCATTGTGACGTTTGTGGTTGAATTTGACTGGCTATTTTTTGTATGTCTGCTTTCATGTTAGAAGTTAAATACGTAATATATCTCTCCAATCCTCATCTGTAAGACGAGAAGCGTATTTATTTTTTCGATAATTCATGATTGAAAACGTTTGCTCGCATAAATAAGTGCTACCAAAAATTGAAATAAACTGCTGAGCAAATTTTTTGAATTCGACAAAATCAGCTACCATAAAATTTGACCAAATCATTCATTTTGTAAAAAGCTTTTTATAGACTCTCATTGGATTGAAGTTCAATCACATTCATTTGTAAATTACTTGGTACATCCTCAACATTGCATGAAAAAGGGTTAGCAATAATCTTCAGTTTGTTCGAAACCTTCTCGAAATCACCAAATCTGTCACTGAATTGATCTTGTAACTCCATTAAAATGTCTTTCATTTTCTCACTATCCCAATTAAAATCAATGCCAGCTTCCTCGACAGCCTTTAGACAATTTGAGAAAGTGATCTAATTTTTTTTTCATCAATCTGTTTTATGAAGAACCGGTTTTTAGTTTGGAACGCCTTTACGTCTTTATGCATATCAGAGATTAGTTTGTTTTTACCTTGAAGCTTGACATTCAGCGTATTTAATTCATGAGTTAAATCTGTCAAAAATCCAAGATCTATTAACCATTGAAGGTCTGTAAGCTCTGGACTAGATTTACCTTTCTGATTCATAAAAGTGTTGATTTCTTTTCTGAGATCGAAAAATCTTTCCAGTACTGCACCTCTACTTAACCATCTTACTTCCGAATAATAAAGGACATCTTGATGATCTGCTTCCATTTCGGATAGAAACTCTCGGAATTTACGATGTGTCAATCCATTATTTCTGATATAGTTTACAGTGGATATTACGATGTCCATTACTTTTCTCCATGAAACGACTTTGGAACATAACGGTTCTTGGTGAGTAATGTAATGAAAAAATAACGGGATTTCAAATCCTATCTCTGCCAATTTTTTTTAATTCTACCCACCAGGCCCTTGTTTTGCCCACTCATGTTTCTACCTCCGTCAGTTGTTATACTTACCAATTTTCCCACGCTAATTGCATTGACGTCATTGCCTGTTCTAAGTGACAAAACAAATCTTCCCCCGTAGACGTTCCCTTCAAACTACATAACTGTAAAAGTTCCTCACACACGATGAAGAACTTATCAATTCCATGAACCAATATTAGAAACAGGCACATCATTACTTTCATCGGCAGCTAAGGAGAACCATTCAAATTGTTGTGATATTTCCCGAAGTTTTTCGCATGAATTAGCGCCAAAATCTTCAGTGCGCCGGGTACAAGTTCTGGCAGATAAGCTTATATTTTCAAATTTCTTTTTTTGATCTGAGCACACCTCTTCAGCTATAGCAAAGGCACATTGTTTTATTAATTCGCTGTCGGTAAACGGTCGCCCAGACTTGGCAAGCATTTCCGCCACCCTTAAACTCGTACGTACATTTGACTTGTTACTTTGAATTTGCACCTTAAAAACACTTTGTTGGTCCTTGAATGAAGATTTGAGTGAGTTGATTTTGTTTTTCTGGGAATCACCAACTAGGCACGCAAATATTCTTTTTGTATAGCATGGGTTTTTTGTCACATTAGGCATAGCGGCTTTCCATTGCAATTAATAAAAAAGTATAAATCTGTCCATGCATCGTTAAACACACTATTTTCATCAGTTAACTTCCTCCTTTTTGTAGACATCAGTAAACTTATAACCAACTTAGCCAAACACACGCTTTAAGAATAAAAGCCATGTTGAAAACATGTCACTTAATTTCGTTATGTCATTGTATGAACTATCAATATCTCACACTTACCGAACTGTAAACAAAATAGTAGGTATTCGTAGTCACAAAACAATAACTAAATCGTAGGTACAGGGCCGCGGAGGCGGCGTGCACACATCAAATAATTTGTTTCACGGACGGCGGGCGAGCGAGAGAAGATTATTGTCAACACTGACCTATTGTTTCAATCATAGGAGAGAGTTCATTCGCTGCGCTGTTAGATCGCGTTCACTCTTTTATGCATTTATATTTTGTTATTTTATAATATGGGCTTTCGATATGATTTTTATAAGATGGACGCGGGCCGCAAATAGAGAGGTCACGGGCCGCATGCGGCCCGCGGGCCGCGCGTTGCCGACCGCTGCTCTAGAGTCTAGAGCACTACGGACTGCCGAGGCCTACAATGGAGAACAAATCAAAGAATATAAATGAAGAGGGAACAGGTTATGACATCAATCAATTAGCGCTTCTCGCAAAAGAGAAAGAAGCGGAACTCAATGCCGAACAACGACTGGTATATGAAGAAATCATGGATTCTGTCAGGTGCAATAAAGGGAAAATATTCTTTCTGGATGCGCCAGGAGGAACAGGAAAGACATTCGTGGTAAATCTATTACTAAATAAAGTGCGTAGCGAACATAAAAATGCGTTAGCTGTAGCATCATCAGGTATTGCAGCAACGTTGCTACCAAGAGGGAAGACCGCGCATTCCTGCTTCAATATTCCACTGAACATCGAGTTCAATGACAGTGCAGTATGTGACATATCCAAACAAGGTAACAAAGCCGAAGATATCAGAACATGTGAACTTATTATATGGGACGAATGCACTATGGCACACAAAAATGCAATTGAGGCTGTTGATCGTTCGTTACGAGACATTCGTAATAATAACAGAATAATGGGTGGCATTACATTTCTTTTTTCTGGAGATTTCCGCCTAACGCTACCTGTAGTGCCAAGAGGTACAAGGGCGGATGAAGTGAATGCATGTATAAAACAGTCATCTTTATGGTTCAGCATACAAAAGTATTCTTTAAAAACGAACATGAGAACATATCTCCGAGCAGATCCAGAGTCTCAACAATTTTCCAAAATTCTGTTAGCAATTGGCGAAGGAACCATGCCAGAAATAAACGGAGAAATAAAATTGACTTCGTCACTTTGTATTATGGTGCCAAACATCGATGATCTAATTTCGAGTGTGTATCCTGACATAGTAAATATTACCAACAAAGAAAAATCTTGGTTTTGTGAACGTGCGATACTGGCACCCAGGAATGAAGACGTGAATGTCATCAATAAGTATATCCTGGATATGATCAAAACAACGTCGATGACTTACGTCGCTATAAACACGGTTGAAGATCAAGCCGACGAGACTACTTACCCAACCGAGTTCTTAAATTCCCTCAGCGCATCTGGTCTACCCGCGCATGAACTGAATATAAAAGTTGGTACTCCAATTATGCTAATGAGAAACATATCACCACCACAGCTGTGCAATGGGACTAGACTTCTGGTGAAATCATTGCACAAAAACATCATTGAGGCCGTTATTTTAACAGGATGTGCACGAGGAGAGGAAGTATTGATTCCACGAATACCATTGGTTCCTTCAAACTTCCCGTTCAAATTTAAGCGCCTACAATTTCCCGTAACGTTATGTTTTGCCATGACAATTAAGCAAGTCTCAGGGACAGACACTAGGAACCGTAGGCATTGATCTTCGGACACCATGTTTCTCGCACGGCCAGCTATACGTTGCTTGCTCCAGGGTGAGTGGCAGATCACGCCTGTACATACGTATGTACAATGAACAATCAGTACCAGAAACGTGGTCTACACAGAGGCATTACAATGAGTGACCTACGAAGTATGCTGAAGATAGTATATTATTTCTCTTAAGCATTGCTTTATTTACTTATAACGCAAAAATAAAAGCCTTTCTAAACAATAAATGTTTATACTTCGCACAATAATTACAACCACGAATTACTACTGTTAATTTTTCAGGAACCTTTTCTACTATTGAATCAATTGCATCACGTTAAAATATGAATAAAACAACTCTCTGACATCAGTATGAAAACCGAACCTAACGTATTAACCGAAACAAACGAAACTATTCAGAATACATTAACAGTTCATGCCTTTCCACGTTAATGTCTGATAAGAGAATAAAATCGGTAAATAATTTCTATACCTGCCAAGGCACGCGCGAGTGAAGCAGCGGGCAAATGCTAGTCAATTAATAAAACAAAAGGTAAAAATGATGTAAAATGTTAAAGTCGCATATAAAAACAAACCATAGTAAAACTTAAAAATAATCTAGATGAGTATACAAAAAATTGAAGGAAGATGAATGTTTTAATACGTAGAAAACCATGTTGCAAAATTTTACTGGTGAAGAGGAGAGATGAAAAGAAAGAATAGGCTCTTTATTACACTTATTATTTTGGTTTATGGATGGTTATAACTGTCGATAAATGTATGTTTTTGTGGAAAAATTGTTTTGATTTTTGTTTTCAAACTGTTCCACCGATCTCTTCAGCTAATACAAGCTACAGCTCTCTCCAATCTGCTTAACTTGGCCCTTGTCGGATTCAGTTTCTTCGCGATTTAACAGGTACTCTCAGATCATACATTTGAAAGAACACAGTGGTTTTATACTTTTATGGTCTACATCTACATCTACATCTATACTCTGCAATTCACAATTACTGTGGGTGGCAGAGGGTGCTAAGCACCAATCCTATTTTAGAGTATTCCAATCCCGAACAGAACGAGGAAAGAAAGAATACATGAATGTATCAGTACGGCATCTTATCTCTCGAATCTTATCCCTTCTGTCATTGCGACCTAAATAGGTTGGCGGAAGAAGTATTTCGTTGCACTCGTAAATTAGAGATTTTCGCATATTCTCCAACAAATTTAACCGAAAACGACGTCGTCTGTCCGCCAAACAATCCCAGCCTAACCCACGTATCAGCTCTGTGACACTTACATAAGGATTGTAGCTAGCGGTCACGAATCGAGCGGCTCTCCTCTGTACTTTCTCTAACGTGTCAATCAATCCCTTGCGATACGAATCCCAAATTGCTCAACAGTATTCCATATGCGGACGCACTAGTGTTTTGTACGCTATTTCCTTTGTATGAGCATTGCAGCTTCTCAAAATACGACCTATAAAACGTAGTTTAGAATTAGCTTTGCCTACGACGGAAGTTATGTGCAAGTCCCATTTCATGTTTCTTTGTACTGTTACGCCTAGATACTTCAGGGAATCGACCGTGTCAACAACTGAATTGTTAACTTTGTACTCGTGAGCAAACGGGGTCTTTTTTTTACTTATTTGCATTGCCTTGCACTTTTTACAGTTAAGTGTAAGCTGCCATTTACGGCACCATTCCGAAGTAACATCCAGATCGCGCTGTATTTCTAAGCAATCGTCAGGGCACCCCACTTCCCTATAAATAAGTGCATCATCAGCAAAAAATCGCATCCTGCAATTAACGTCGTCACCGAGATCGTTTATAAAAATTAAGAAAAGAAGTGGTCCTATTACACTTCCTTGAGGAACGCCCGAAGTAACATCTAGCTTTGAAGAGGCTTCCCCGTCAACAACGACATACTGCGACCGACCAGTTAGAAAATCGCGTATCCATTCGCAGATCTGATCAGATATACCGTACGCTTGAATCTTCGCCAAAAGGCGGTTATGTGGTACAGAGTCAAAAGCCTTCTGGAAATCCAAGAAAATAGCATCAACTTGTGATCCTGCATCGATAACCTTCATTACGTCATGCGAAAAATAGAGCCAGTTGCGTTTCACACGAACGGTTCTTACGAAATCCGTGTTGGTTTGCTGTAAGTAACTCGTTTTCATCCAGAAACTTCATAACGTTAGAGCATACGACATGCTCCAGAATTCTACTGCAGACAGATGTTAGAGATATGGGTCGATAATTACTAGGATCTCTCCGATCACCTTTCTTGAAAACGGGAATCACCTGCGCTGTTTTCCAGTCAGAAGGTACTTTTCTTTCTTCTAAAGATTTACGAAATATATCTGATAGAAATGGTTCTATTTCTTCCTCGTATTCCGAAAATAATCTTACTGGAATACCATCAGGACCCTGCGCCTTCGCCCACTTCAGGAGCTTTAATTGCTTTATGATACCTACACTATCAATTTGAACTGGATCCATCTCAAATTCTACACGCCTATGCAAAAGCGGGAATGTTTTCCATGTTTTCGTCAGTGAAAGAATTTTTAAATTCGGTGTTAAATACGGTAGCCTTTTCGCGGCTGTCATCAACTTCCCGACCGTCTTGTAGTAGAACTGACATATTGTTGTCACTACCACTAACTTTTTTTACATACGACCAAAATTTCTTTGGGTTTTCGTTGAGACTCTTAGAAAGTGAGTTGCATCTAAAGTCGTTAAAAGCCTCGCGCATCGCATTTTTAACATGTTCTCTTGTCTCAGCTAACTTTTCTAAATCACTCCTATACATCGTCGTCCTTGAGCGTGCATGTATCTTCCTTTGTTTTTTAAGTAACCGTTTAAGTTCACGTGTATACCACGGTGGATCGTTCCCATCCCTGATTGTCCTTTTCGGTATATGTAAGTCCATACCTTCCCTGACTATATGCATGAATCGAAGCCACATCTCTTCAACCGAGCCTCTTCCTTCTATAAAGGTAATGTAATTATCCCTCAAAAACGTTCTTAAACTCTCCTTTGGGGCCTTTTCAAACCTGTAAACGACCCTTTTTTTTTTGCGCGCGGCTATTAATTTTACTGTAGCAATTACAGCTTTATGATCACTTATTCCCATGGTGGTAGAAATGTCCGTGAATAACTCAGGCCTATTCGTAACGAGAATATCTAAAATGTTTTCGTTATCGTTGTGGCACCGCGTTTGTTCAGTGACGAGCTGCTCAAGGATTAAGATCTGAGAAAAGGTCAAGAATAATTTCACAGGATGTTTTATCCCGGCCATCCAGTAACGTGGACGTAATTATTCCAGTCGATATACGGAAAGTTGAAGTCACCTCCTAGTATTATTACATGATCTGGAAATTGACGAGCTATATTACTTACATTAGTTCTTAAGGCCTCAGCAATAGATACATCTGCATCTGGTGGACGATAGAAAGACCCTAATACAAGTTTTGTCCTAGCTACTTTTAGTCTAATCCATAGGATTTCACAGACCGTATCGATATTTATTTCGCTACACGACAGGTGTTTACTAACAGCTATAAATACACCGCCTCCATTGGAGTTCAACCTATCCTTACGGAAAACATTCATTCTATCGTTAAATATTTCTGCTGAACTTATATCCGGTTTTAACCAGCTTTCAGTACCTAATACAATATCTGCTTCTGTACTACTAATAATGCTTTCAAGCTCAGGCTGCTTATTACAAACACTTCTACAGTTAATAACGAGTACTTTTAATGGTCGAGACTGATTTACGCTACTCCTAACATATGGTGCCGAATTTGATTGGGCTGCCCGTAACTGTGATCCCAGTTTCGGGTCTTCCTGCCTCAGCCTAAAAAATCCCCCAATGCACTCCACACGGCCCCTGCCACCCGTGTAGCCGATTCACGTGTGTAGTGCACTCCTGATCTATCCAAGGGAACCCTACACGACTCGACCACATGGCGAAGATCTAGGAATCTGCATCCATGATTATCGCAGAAACGCCGCAGTCTCTGGTTTAGACCCTCGACTCGGCTCTGAACCAGAGGTCCACAGTCGGTTCTATCGACAATGCTGCAGATAGTTAACTCAGTCGAAATCTTGCGGTCATCAACCACAGAGCTCACCCTTTGAGCAAGCCGCCGGAAGGAAGAGAGGATAGTCTCTGACCCCAGGCGGCAAGCATTGTTGGTGCCGACATGAGCTACAATCCGCAGCTGGCTACACCCTCGTCCGATCAATGGCATCCAGGATGGCTGATCCACATCTTGGATCAGACCTCCCGGAATACACAATGAATGGACACAGGACTTCATCCCAGACCTATTCACCAAGTCCCTAAGGGGTTCAATAAAACGCCTAACGTTGGAGCTACCTATCACCAAAATCCCCTTCTGTGGTCGCTCAGGCCTTGCGGGCTGGGGGGCTGTCAACTCGCTGTTTGACGATTGTGGATCTGAACCAGACCCAGACAATACATCAAACCTGTTGGACAGTGGTACAAGCATGTCCTCCTGGGATTCAGACTTGCACAACTGCCCCCGCATGCGGCCTCGACGCCCGGAAACCACACGCCAGACACCGTCAGGTGACTGCCGCACAGGCTCCAAGGTCTCAGCCTGGACTACAGGTACGATGCTGGGAACAGGAGAACCTGCGATAGCACTAGCTTCAGCGGAGTCTCCCATAGCACATCTGCTGCAGTCGCCTACGGCAGCTTCCAGCCTTGTAACTTTCGTTAGCAAAGCTGCAAGCTGAGCGCGAAGATCAGCCACCTCAGCCCGCGCCTGCACACAGCAATCACAGTCCCTACACATATTATTTCTAAACAAAAGCTACGGAGAAGATGAAAGATGAGCTAACCGAGTTATCCAAATAAACTGTTCACTACTTACAAACAACTGATAGACACAACTGGGAAAAAACCTAAATTAACAAAGAAGGACTTCCTCGCGTAACGGTTACAGATGACCAACTGACTACTGGCGCCTGTTAAACAAATAAGCAAAGATGGAAAAAAGCTATCTACACACTTTAAATTAAACTAATCACAGAAGGCACTTCCTAGCGTGACGGTTGCTGAAGACCAACTATCTACTGGCGCTGTTAAATAAGCAAAGATTAAACAAAAGCTATCTACACACTTTAAATTAAGCTAAACACAGAGAGCACTTCCTGGCGTGACGGTTGCTGAAGACCAACTGTCTACTGGCGCTGTTAAATAAGCAAAGATTACACAAAAGCTATCTACACACTTTAAATTAAACTAAACACAGAGAGCACTTCCTGGCGTGACGGTTGCTGAAGACCAACTGTCTATTGGCGCTGTTAAATAAGCAAAGATTTAACAAAAGCTATCTACACACTTTAAATTAAACTAAACACAGAGAGCACTTCCCTGGCGTGACGGTTGCTGAAGACCAACTGTCTACTGGCGCTTTTAAATAAGCAAAGATTAAACAAAAGCTATCTACACACTTTAAATTAAACTAAACACAGAGAGCACTTCCTGGCGTGACGGTTGCTGAAGACCAACTGTCATGTCATGTCATGTCTGCATAAGTTATTCTGCCTATAAAAATTCAAGGGAAAATATTTTTTCATGTAAGCAAATTACATGACTTAAACAACGCACATGAAACCACGCCAGTTGGTAAACTATGGTATGCAATAGAAGAAAATAATACGAAGAAAACGTCTGCAGAATCAGAACTTAGTATTGAACGTACTGTCTGACCCATTTAGATAAGCTACTGAGACAAGGATGCTTCTTCTCTCGCAACGTTTTCTAAAGTAAAAAAGTAAACTGTCTGACAGAAAAAAATTGAGCCACCAAGAATGGGAGGGGTGAGCTCCAATGTTTGAGAGGGTATGTGATTTGTTTTTGGTAGTAACAAAATCGAGTCAAATTTATAAAGAACTTGGCAGTATGAGCCCACTTATTAGAATAACGTTGCACACCCCCTCTGGTCTGAATACATTCACCAATTCCGTTGGAAAAAAAGTCACACCGCCGTTGTATCCTCTCCTGAGTAGGCTGGCGCACAACTGTTGTAACTGGTGCTTGATATCCTAAATATTGGAACTGGCACGGAGTAGACGTCATAGCTAGTCCCACATATCTTTTGTCGGGGGAGATCTGGAAATCTTGGTGGCCACGAGAATACCTCTTCAGGCATACAGTTCATAAAGACACGTGCGGGGTGTACAATTCGTGGTTCTGCACCAGCTAGGGTGACCATACAAGGCGACCTGAGAAGAGATCTCATTCTTCCGCTGTTTGGAGAGGCACAAAAGTATCACTTCTGGCGTCATTGTGTAGAAAGCTATCAGGTATGACTTCAGGTCACGGCTGGTAGTGATTGAGAGAACTCTGACTGCACAACGGTATCTCATGCGTACCCTGTGTCGTTACCTCTCATACGACAATACCGAGGTGCCATTTTTCAATGATACAATGCTTGTCCACATGTGGCACGTGTCTCTATGAACTGTCTGTGATGTTGACGTACTCCAGGGGCCAGAAGGATCACCACATCTGTTCATGATAGAACATGTCTGTCCCTAGCTAGGACGTCAACTCCGTTCCAGTGCCAGTATCAAGAATATCAAGAATCAGTTGCAACAGTTGTGGGCGAGCTTGTCTCAGGAGAAGATACAGCGGCTTTGTGACTCCCTTCCTAACCGTATCAGTGCATGTATCGAGGTCACAGGCAATGTTCGTGATATTGATAAGTGGGTTCATACTGCCAAGTTGTTTGTAAATTTAAATTGATTTTGTAATCACTGAAATAACATCATATACCCTCTCAACCCGTGATTTAGTTTTGTTCTAACCTTTTAGGTACATTACCTTTTTTAGTCAGGCATTGTAAATTTAAATTCTGCTTTTAAACATTTGATTAAAAATACAAGGGTATTGGTGTTACAGTTGGACAAAGAAATGTCTGTGCTTTAAGGTGGGATTCCTAGCAACCGTGATAATACCGCCGCAATAGAGAGATAATATAACGCACTATACAAATAGTCCAGTAGCAGGGTAGTTTTCACTTGCATTACGTCATGTAGAAGATTTTTTTTCTTATCTTGTGTATATTGGTGAGAATATGTAGAAACCAAGTTTTCGATCTCCAACACCCACGGCACAATTTTCTGTGGCCAAAAAACATGAAATTTTTTTTTTTTTCAGTTTTTCGTCTGTAACTCCTTCCTGATGAGTCCTAGCAAGAAACACTCTATTACCAATTTGAAAGAGGACAAACTTTCCTACAAATTTCTTAATAAAAACTTTTTTTGTAAGCTCAAAACTAAGCGAGCTACGGTTCTTCGAAAATCAGCCAAATTTCACAATTTTCCTAAAAGTTGGGTTTTTACCTACTATGCCGCTCAAAATGACCTGAAACCCCTGTATATATAACTGATATATATGCATTTCTGTATGACATAGTATATATATGTTTCAGACTTTGATTGCTAATGGTCAATTGAATAATCATATAGCATTGGCGGGCCGGAAATCCCGAAGGATTTTTCGGCCGCCAGGTGACAGTGTTTTCAATACGCCGGGCAATGCGCTCCTTTGTGGCTATCTAACTTAACCAAGCAATAGTAACAGCTGTAGGGAACCTACAGCTTAAGGTTCTGGATTACTTCATATTACGCAGCAAGCTGTGGCAGAGGTGAAGGTCGGGTCAATGGCCTTTGCAAATCACTGCTGAGACCGGGATTTCGCCTAAACCACTGAGTTAACAGATCGCTCTATTACTGATGATAATAGGGAAAATATGAATGCCTAATGTCATGGCGCAAAGTTATTAAGACATAATAAATTCTTAATAAGTTAAAAATGGTCATAAATCAATTTCTTTTCCGTTTGGATTGTCCCGGCTTATCAATGAATTGTGCCTCATTCATCCATTACATCAGCAACAGCTTCTTCGAGGTTGAAGAACTCTTTCTCTCCTTCATCTAGTTCATTCTCAGGAATGTTTTCACGATACAGGCCAGAGCAATTTTTGCAAGCAGCTGAACAGTGCAGTCCTGATTAGTGACAGCTGCATAGTGTACAAGGTTTTTTGCAGGAACATGATACAACATTGGGAGTAAACTCAGGTGAAGCGTCTTTTATTATTGTTTTTTTTTCTTATGGCTTTACGCCTCGTCGACGTCGAGATCATTACAGTCACGATGGGACTGGGGACAATGAAGGGGAAGGATTTCGGCCAAGGCCTTTTGAAGGAAGCATCCCGGCATTCGGCTGAAGTGATTTGGGGAAACTGTGGAAAGCCCAAATCTGGATGCCGGATGGGGATTCGAACCGTCGTCCTCCTGAATGCGTTTATTATTGTAACTGTAATAAGACTGGACGAACCTTTCTTTCATCCCCATGGCAATGGGTACGTTTCTCGACCCAACCATCCTTTAATTGGTGGTACGTGCATATTGAATCCAACGTTGCCGCATCTTATTTTGGTGGCAACCGTGCTAGCCTAAATGCATTTCTTGGGCAGATTTCCTAAACATTTCGTATCTGAGCCTTCCAATGTTCCACATGCAATTCTTCCGTACCGTTCCAAGATGAGCTGTTCCCCTGCGTGTTCTCCAGATGCTAGTCTCTGGAGGCTAGGAGTTCTGAGAAGTTAGCATGCATGTTACTTTTCAGATATGGTTGGTATAGAATGAGGTAGCAGAATTTTTCTTTCCCATAGCCGAAATATGCTGATATTGAATCACATCCTGTAAATGCATGGATGAAGAGGATACGTGTGGGTTCAAACTCGTAAGTGTTACCAAGGCCCATTAGCAAAATGAGAAAGCCAATATACTTACTTAGAATTATCACACTCGGATTTTGTTGCTTGGGAAATAGCGGTATCAACGATCAATCCAGCTGCATCTTGTTGTGCCTGTTGATCTTGGATGTCTGCTTTTTCAGTTTTTGCATTAGCATCAACATTACACGGTTCTTACTGCTCTCATTTGCTGCGTCACTGCAGCACTTATTTCCTCACTGAAAATGATGTCTTCTGAAGCATCTGATGTTTTCAAGCTACAAAACATTTCAGATGACTTTATTCCTCTCTGAGCAGCATCACTTCCGTCGAATATAACTGTAATGTTGGATCTGTAGTTCGTTGTCAAATAAGCTTCATATTTTCCACAGAAGCAGCCATGCATGGTCTTCATTACTTTGCCACATAACCTTATGCAGGAGGCATCATCCGTCCATAACAAAACTTTTTGTGTTGTGTGTTGCAACTTGAAGAGATTTAAATGCTTCATATAGAGACAATTTTGGCCCTTGAAGTACGGAACAAATTCAAATATAAAACGGAGAAGAGAATAGATTTATGACTATTTTTTGACTTATTATGACTTAATTTAGACTGCGTAAATAAGTTTTGTGCCATAATATTATGTTTTCAATTTTGCAATCCGTTTTTCGAACTGGTACAAATACGATCAGGTAATAGAACGGACTGGTAGCTCAGTGGCTAAGGTATCTGACTGGACATCGAAATTCCGGTCTCAGCAGTGATTTGCAAAGGCCATTGATCCGATCTTCACCTCTGCCACAGCTTGCTGTGTAATATGCAGTAAGCCAGAACGATACTGTGATTTTGATTCCACCTTAAGCTGTAGGTTCCCTACATCCGTTACTACTACTTGGTTAGGTTAGATAGCCACAAAGGAGCGCATTGCCCGGCGTATTGAAAACACTGTCATCTGGCGGCCGAACAATCCTTCAGGATCTCCGGCCCAATAATGTTATATGATTATTCAATTGACCATTAGTAATCAAAGTGTGATACGTATATATACTATGTCATACAGAAATAAAAATGTACCAGTTATATATACAGGGGTTTCAGTTAATTTTGAGCGGCAAAGTAGGTAAAAATCCAACTTTTAGGAAAATTGTGAAATTTGGCTGATTTTCGAAGAACACTGGCTCGCTTAGTTTTGAGTTTAGAAAAAAGTTTGTAGTACGAAAGTTGTAGGAAATTTTGTCCTCTTTCAAATTGGTAATGGAGTGTTTCTTGCTAGGACTCATCAGGAAGGAGTTATAGACGAAAAACTTAAAAAATACCTTTTTTTTTCCACAGAAAATTGTGCCGAGGGTGTTGGAGGTCTAAATCTTCTACGTGATGTAATGTTTGTGGGACCCCCTTTTTACGACCCCGTTACTGGACTAAAATGACCGGGAGCGTTTACAAACATTGCGATTGTGTTGCAGTGGCACTACGCGGCGCTACTGTCGCACACGCGACATCAACAGTGCTCCACTTGAGTTTGTAGTGTTGCAAGGCAGCAACGATCAGCATGGGTTGGTCTATTGCAGGGATGGTGAACCTTTATTGATCTGCGTTCCATTTTTTCTAAAGAATTGTTGAATGAAGCTGTGACGTGCCATCATACAATAAAGACTTAGTGATTAATGGGAAAGGAAATAAAACTAAGTACTATCCCCTCTAAACTTTAAATTTGCCACCAGTAATAAACGTTTTTTTACATTAAACAATAATATCAATAGTTTTGTGTTTTTTTAAGTAGATATTCTGTTGTTAAGTTAAATACCAAATAACTTATATTAGGTTCATACTTTGTTACTTTTAGCAGAATGCTAGCTGCTGTTATCTGACAACCGGTATAGATCCGAATCTTAATGTTATTAATTTCTGAAAATAATGACTCACAGGCACAGGTAGATGAAAATATCGTTAAGATAGCAAACGCCAGATTTTCAGGTATCTTAGTGTCTCTGGAATTTAATTCCAAGTTTACATAATTATGGTATTGGCATTTTTACTTATATTGCTTGATACTCTTGCTAATTTATTTAATTCCAACTCTTTCTTCATTTCGAAGAATCTTTTAGTCCATTTTGAACTACACTGTAACTCAATCAGATGCATTTCTATTTCTTTGGCTTATCAAGTGAATTCACATCAGGGAGCATAATAAACTTAGGTGCTTACGACAATTCTTTGAGAAAATGTCGACGAAAATTCTTCGATTGAAGAATTAATTACTGACTGACAGTACAGATAAAATACAGAGAAGAGCCGCTCGATTCGTAACCGCTTGCTACAGTTCTTATGAAAGCGTAACAGAACTGATTAGTAGACTGGGCTGGGAGTCTCTGGTAGATAGACGACGCACGTTTCGTATAAACTTATTGGTAAACATGCGTACTCCCACTTTAACTTACGAGTGTAGTGAAATACTTCGTCCACCAACCTATTTGATTCGGAATGACAGGAAAGATAAGATTGGAGAAATAAGGTGCCGCACTGATTCCATGGAGGAAAGAAATATATGGAGGAGAAATGACGTTAAATCTGTGACGCCACCTCTAAACTCTCGGCTGATACTGCGCATGCGCGGTGGCGGCAGCGGCCATATTGCGAATCCATACAAATGCAAAATTAACTTTGTGTTTGATGCTGTGATTATTTCATTTTCTAATGTATATAAGTGTTTTATAATGCCATCTTGTGTTGCATAAGGGACAAAGAATTTATCTATTATTGTTAGTAATTTCATGAGGACCATGTTAGTGACAATACGTGTATCGCGATGGAAACTACTTCCAGCTATTCCCAATTAAGCTTACGATGTATGGTAACAAGATATCTATTTTTATTCTGGTCTAGGCCGCATTTCAACCTAACCACAAGTGGTAGTAATAAAACTGAAATATCCATTTTGCATGTCCACCATGTGGCTTTGGCTTTGGCAGAATTAATTTTTGGTCCAGGCCGCGTCCCAACCCAATCCCCTCCATTTGGAGACAGTATATCCCGCAAACTAAGCAAGATATCGAAAAATTTTATTCTTTATTTTCGATTTTTTTCGTAGTGTTACATAAGAATCCATCATCAAATTTGACTTTTGCGATATGTATCTTCTGAGTTTCAACTCAAGACACCTCACTTTTGAGACAGTATATCTCGGGAACTAGAAGAGATAACGAAAATTTTTATTCTTTATTTTTTATTTGTCGCGTCTTTTTAAATAAGAATCCATCGTCAAATTTGACTTTGACCAATTTTTTCTTCTGAATTTCAACCAAAAACATCTCACATTTGAGACGGAATATCTCGAAAACTAAGCAGGATATCAAAAACTTTTATTCTTCATTTTTATTTGTCTCATCGAGTTACATAATAATCCATCAGAAGATTGTGGCGTTACTTTTATACTAGAGTCCCCTTGAGGTTTTTGTACATATACCCCGTGTCGGTATGGATGCAGCCCAGCCCCCCCCCCCCCCCCCACTCCTCCTCTGCCCGGCGTCACTTCAATGCGTGGTGAAGGTCTCTTGCGTCGTCTCCGCATATTTCTTTCGTCCATGACTGATTCTTATATGAATTCTTTTTTCTCTCATACTATTCGGGATTGGAATGCACAACCAAGCGATTTGCTTTGCTGCTGAGCACCCTCTGCCACCAATCATTTTGTGAATTGCAGAGTAAATATGTAGAATGTAACTCTTCAATGAGTTTTAAATGGTATGGTTTTTCTTTTACATCCAAATGTCTCGTAATTTCTTTTCAAGTTTGGGAAATACTTGTAATTATTGGAAAAAATGTTCACTGAAAACTTGCAGTACAAATATTTTTGCCCTTAGTTGTAGTTGGTAAAGTTATCGCAGTTTAGCGCCCTCGCGGCACCGTGCTGCCTGCGCTAGTTCACTCAGACCGTTCGGTCAGAAATTCAGCTCGAAATTCACCTCTTCTGCGCAACCGATAGTCGCTTCCGCACCGGTAGTTTCGTTCATGATGAACATTGTTGCTTTGATCTTAAATTATGTAGACGAAAAAATTAGTTATATGGATTAGGTACCTACTTAATTAATGCCGTGCCCGAATAATCTGGTCGCGTGCCATCATTTGCACGCGTGCCATTGGTTCGCCATCCCTGGTCTATTGTTTTTGTGATAGTATTTTAATGAAAATTGACATTTTTAAAAAACTTTTTACCGAGGAAGATGATGAACTTTTCACAACACCCGATATGTATGATTTAAGTGAAGAAGATTACAAAAAAACATAACAAGAAAACAAAAACAAAATGAGAGAAAGAAAAAGAAAATTTCTATGATGTTAAATAAAACAATTGAGTACAGTTTGAACAAAATTTTATTAGTTTTTAATTTCATTAGATTTCATGCCAGCCTAATTGGCTAATTTAGCAGTTGAAATAAAGTTCGTAGTTGATCCCTGACATATCAAAATCCCCTACTACCGGCAAAATTAATTTTATTATCAGTAGGTTTTTGGATTTCTCCTGTTACTCGTAAAAGATTGTGGAAACAACATGCTACTAATATTAAATCAGTACAAGTACCTTGATTAATTGCTACTGGAGTATAAAATGTTCGAAATACTTGATTAAATAGTCCGAAAGCTTTTCCCGCTACTTGGAGAGCACGGCGCATTCCGTAGTTGAATATCTCCATTTGGCGATCGAGTCTGGTTCTTCTCGAATAATGTTGCATCATGTAAGTGTCAAGAGCAAAATCCTTATCTCATATTAAAAAAAATATGAGGCAATCTTTCATTCATATCAGGCAAAAGTTTTGCTTCAGGATTGTTGAAATTATTGCCTGTGATTTTTTTCTCCTATTGTCGATTTTCTGAATACGTTACTACCTTCTTTCTTTGTCATCATTGTCAGTTGGGCCCCAGACAAGAAGGTAACACTCAAATAATAGATCTTCATCTTCTCGTTCCTCCTGATATCATCGTCATCAGTGTTGTGCCTTGAGGCAGGTTTTCACATGGCTGCTCTCCATGATTTCCTGTCTTCTGCCCTCTTCTTCATATCCATATAGTTCCTGTTACGTGTGATCTTGTACCTCCTTCCTCCTCTCACTCTCCTCCCACAAACTAGTCTTTCCAACGCGTCGGTTAACAAGCACTCCCATCCTAACAAGTGTCTCATCCAGTCCATCTTTCTTTCCGTTATCACTTTCCTTCTCCCATCAACCCTTTCAGTACTTCAGCATAACTCACTTTTTCCGTCCAGCTTATCCTCTCGATTTTCCTTTACATCCACATATCAAACTCTTCTATCCGTTTATCATCCTCTGATCTCAGTGTCCACGTCTTTACTCCATAAAATGCTACACTCCATACAAAACATTTCCTAAGTTATTTTGTCAGTGCTTCAATTACTTTCCCAGTTAGTAATCGTATCTTCTATTAACGCTTCCTTCGTTACAGCAATGTGAGTTTTAATCTCTTGGCGGCATCTCAAGTCCTGAGTGATTGTACGTAATTTCAAGACATTTGAAAGCTGTCGCGTGACTGATTTTAGTTTGTTCTATTTTAATATTTGTTAGTTCCTTTATCAATCTCCATACTCTTTGTGAGTCTTAATCCATACTTTTCACCATATTCATTTAGATCTTTCATCATTTTGTTGAGAGTTCATTCCCTTTCTGCTAGCAGAACTATATTAGAGGTAAATCTTATATATTCTATTCTCTTGCCATCAATACGCATTCCTCTTTTATTTCCAATAATCTCTTCAAGTATAAACTGAACAGTAATGAAGAAAGGCAGCAACCTCGCCTAATGCTCTTCCCAGTATTTTTTTTCTTCTCCAAAGATCTTATTTCTAATCTTTATTCTTACTTTCTGTTGTAAATATAGGTTCGTACCAGCCTTTTCTTACTTCAATCTATTCCTTTCCTCTTCAAGATATCTATCAGCTTTTTCCATTGCACCCTATCAAAAGCTTTTCCAAAGTCAATAAAGAAGGTGTAACTTTATCTTCCTAAATTATACTTGCGAATCTTTCGCAAAAGATTTATTTATTTTATATTTACAATGAGTAAGACAGCGTGACTGCACAGCCTAGCGATCGCGTAGTGACTGGACTCTGGAGTCCGCTGGGCGATCGAGTCGCCACCTCAGAAGTGACTAGTGCGACAGTGTACCTGTCACAACTGTGACTGAGTCACAGCGATATTGTCGCGTTGCTCGGAATGTTCGCAGACAAGATCTTCAATCAGAAACCTTATGGTAGAATATCGCAACTGGAGGCCGGAAGTACATAATGGTAAAGCACAGAAAGAATAACATGAGGTTTGGTATGATGTGTGGATAAAGATCTAAGACTTGCTGATGCGACTGTTGTAGCTACAGAAACATAGAAATTGAAAATTGTAATATAATTTCCAAAATTGAATTCGCTTTACTGGAATAACAAATTTCTCAATGAATGCTCTGGTCTCTATTTTCAGAGATATGGGCAAAGAATAAGCAAAAAAGAGGAGAAAGTGTGAGTGAAGAGTTCAAGACTACGTGAGAAATGAATGAATCGGAGAATGGGTGCACAATATAAAAATGTGGGCTGGTGCTGTCAGATAAAAGCATGGAACACGAAATATTATCTAAAAACATGTTCAAAAGTTCCAAAACCAAAAGAAGGAATATAAAAAAAACCACGCTGGTCAGATGCCCCATCTCAATAAAATTAAATATAATTTAACCAATACTTTTTTTTTGTCATCAGTCTTTCGACTGGTTTGATGCAATCCTCCATCCCTTCCTATCTTGTGCTAACTTATTCATCCCCCTTACAAACCAGGTCCTCAATTATTTGTCTTACTCTACAGTTCTTACCTTCGACTGTTCCCTCCACTAACAAATAAGCCAATCCAGCATGTCTCAAAATATGACCTACCAGCCTGTCTCTTCTTTCTGTAAGCTTCTTCCACAAACTTCTTTCTTCACCCATCATTTTCAAAAATCGTTCGTTTCGTACTTCATCAGTCCACATAACCAACAATAACAATTATAAAAGAGGTACCAAGCGGAAAACCATAACTGATTGGCGACAAACGTATCGTAAAACGCTGGCATCATCTTTATTCAAAACATACAAATCAAACACAAAGAAGCACACAAAATGACTGCACTAATTAGTATTGTGTTTTCTATACGTATAGTTAAATTATAAACAAGAAAATGTCTGTACATTTGAGATATTTTTAAAATAATTAGTTGAAGATATATTAATAAGGAGTTTACTGTTTTTTTTTTTTTTTTTTTTTTTTTTTTAATTTGAGTCTGTCTGTCCATCTGCGCTTAGTTGATCAGGGTTCACGTGAAAACTACTCGTCTTATTTCGAGTTTTTTTTTTTTTTTTAAAGTACAGTCCATGGTCTAACTGGTAAAATAAAATAGCATATGTTTCAATTGGATGTGACAGCGTAAAGAAATAAGATTCAGAACGTGATTCACGCAAAAACAAAAACAAATCAGAAATTTAGGAAATGGTCGAACATTGGAGGAATTTCAATTAATGTTCAATCCATGGAGACTTGGATATAGTAGGTTACGTTCCGTATCGATGTGATCTCGGAAAACTGAGAAATGTATTATCCTTCATCGCGTGGGCAAAAAAGGATATGTTTCATTCTAATGTAGCATCAAAAAATTATAAATTTCGTTGAATTCGAATCCAGACAGATTTTGATGGGGTTTAGACGAACGTACAGCCCGTGGTGGTGTGGGTAAAGTAGGGCATTTTTCTTTCGATGAGATTTCTGAATGCTCAGAAATTTTCCATATTACTACCGGTATCAATTTCCGTTGAACGACTACCAGTTGTATTTTAATGGAGTTTCAATTAATGTACAGGCTGTGCTCCCGCAGATAAAATAGATTATATTTCATTTAGGATAATTTTTCGTTGAATGCGGTTCATGCAAAAACTACTGGTCAGACTTTGATGGAGTTTCGATTATAGTTTAGCCTCTAATCCCGTGGTTTCATTTTGATGTGATGTCGTACAGCTGATAATTTTCCGTGAATGCGATTTATCAAAAACCTACTAGTCAGATTTTGATTAATGTACAAGCAGCTGTTACGCGTGTAAAATGTGTCACGGAGAAGCTTATGAATATAACAAAATAGTCTACAAATTAGTTTCCTTTTAAAGGTAAATTACTTCTTAAAGTCGAAATATTCGTCTTGATTTTTACGTACGAGCTTTTTCACATTATTCGGACGAATGCAGTTACTATTTGACGTGGAGATCGTTCATGCAAAAAGAAATTGAGTTCAATGTACTACAGGGGCTGTAGAAGGTGCAATTCTTGATCATGGTGTGCACAGCAACAGCGCAAGCGAACAAAGTTGCAGGCAATAGCTAGTTGCTATTTCCTTTAATGTATTTACTGAACACACTCATTTTTCTCATTTCAGACTAGGTATGATTGGGATGAACATCAGCAGAACTTAGTTATGGGAGCTTTCTTCTGGTTATACTGGTCTGCACAAGTTCCTGGAGGAATGCTAGCCCAGCGTTTTGGAACAAAGAAGGTTTTTGGTCTAGGAAATTTCTTTATTTCTGCAACGACTTTCATGATTCCATTCCTTGCATCAATAGACTATCGAGCGCTAGTAGCCCTCAGGGTACTTCAAGGAATTTCTGGCGTAAGTACCAATTACATATTAGTGAAAAATTTTAACATTGAAATAACTTTAAGAAACTGTGATATATGTTTACAAACTTTTCATTTCAGTTACCTAAACATCTGATAATCTAAAAATATCTCTGTTGTTACAAACACTATGCGAGGAATCAGTACTGCACTGGTCATTCCATAGGAAGTCGGATTATTATCCCGCTACTTCTTCTGCCTTTAATATTGTGTCAAGAATCTAAGCGATTAGCTATCATATGACCGTAATAGCAATTGTTAACTTTTCAGCTCTTCTAATTAATTCCAACAACTAGGAGACAGTTTACGCTATTAACAAATCTATAAAATTAATTTATCGACATTTTCTGCAAAGAAATAACTCTAGAATCGCCGCCGCAAAGAAGCTTTGAACAAACTAGCAAGAATTCGAACCAGACGGCGTGTATAATTTCATTTAAGAAAAGTACATATGAAATGATTCGTACTTAATACATACAATTCATAAGGAAAATTTCAGTTGAAACACTGCAATCTTCAATTTTTATACAAGCCACATAATGACATTAATTAACAGGTAGTAGATTATATTAAATGTATAGTACAATACCACTAAAAAGGCTGAGGAACCAATAATTAGAGTGTTAAATTCCTCCCCATCTACTTTTACGATTTACGAATTTTAAATTTTGTTCAGCGTTTTTATTCATCACTTCACTTGGTAATTTGTTCCAATTCCTGTCACCCTTACCCATAAAAGAAAATTTTCCCACTCCGTGGGCAATTTCCTTAGACACTCATTTACACTTTTTTTTTTTTTTTACTATCCTAAATTATTTGAGTGTAATATCGTTTCATCCCTGATCTCCCATATACTTCTGCCATTTACGATTTTTTTTTTTGGCGTTTTTGATAAATTATTCGTTACCCGGTAATTTATTGCATTCCTTAGCTACTTTACCCACATAAGTCAATGCTCCCCACTCCCTTATGCCTGAAATCGAGTGTCAGCTCTAAGCCATTGTCATCTTTTCCCTTCCGTGCAGTAATCTTCATTTATCCATCAATATATTCGCAAGTCTCATCGGTCATCGACCTTGCACACTCCCAACAGTCTCTTTTCACTCAAACCTCAGATTCATTTTTCTCTACCAGTTTTCCAGTTTTTCTTGGGGGAGGGGGGTTGTTTTTAAGGCATAGTTTAATTTCCAAGTTTTAATCTATATTATCAGAATATCTGCTGGGAAAGATTTTCAAAAGTTTTTAATCTGTTAAATAGCACTTAGAATACACACAAGCGCATATAGTAAGAATCTGTCAGCTGACTTAGAAGTATGTGTTAGAAGCTTCCTTTATAATAGACAACCCGGAAATTTTCTATATGATTCACATAAGTACATTAGGAAAAATCGAAACACTATATAAATATAAACTAAAAAGGATATAAGTATCATACACGATGTAGTAAAATGGTATCAGTAACACATATATTTCAGAAACTAAATAAAAATCCACTGTAAGCTTATAAAAAATGGAGACAGTAAAAAAAGTAATGGATTTATATCATAATTTTAAGCCAGTTCCAGATTTTTTGGTTAATATTACAAGAAACTTATAGAATCAGTTTCATATGTTTCGGGAAGCATGGAGTCAATTTTGTATAGAATGAAATATTTCCCCTGTTATTTCTTTTTCAGTTTGTTAATCTGTGTTTGTTTCGTTTGATAGACACTGTTCGATTTTGTCTTGCAGTACATAAATGTAAGTTTGTAAGAACTTTTTTTTGCTGTCATCAGTCTTTTGACTGGTTTGATACAATCCTCCATCCCTTCCTATCTTGTGCTAACATCTTCATCTCTACATATCCCTTACAACCCACGTCCTCAATTATCTGTTTCATATAATCTCTACAATTATTACCTTCGCTGTTCCGTCCACCAGCAAATTAACCAATCCAGCATGTCTCAAAATATTACCTACCAGCCTGTCTCTTCTTTCTGTAAGCTTCTTCCACAAACTTCTTTCCTCACCCATCATTTCCAAAACTTGTTCTTTTCTTACTTTGTCACCACATTTCAAATACTTCATTTTTCCTTGTTTCCGGTATTCCTAATGTCCATGTTTCGCTACCGTAAAGTGCTGTGCTCCACACATAGAGTTATTTTATTTCTATACTTTATACGTAAATAATACTGTATGTTTGTTTTAAAGCTGAACTAGTTCCGCTCAATGCCCCTTATTATCCTCAGAAGACCGACGAGGTTAACGTATCGTCTTTCGAAGTTACCATAATGTTTGATCATCCTGATGTATGGCATGTGCTCATATTATGTATTCATTTCTAAGATATCAGATCACACTCAGTTTTTGAGTGAAATTATGGAGTAAAAGTGCTATTTTGGCTCAAAGTACTGGTTTAGCGATCGCATAGTTTTGTTGCATTATTTGAGTAATGGCGTCAGACCAGGCAATTGTTAAGCTGCTAGTGGCAGTGGTCACTTTGCCCGCTGCCCACCTACGCTACTTGTTCCTCCGGGATCATTAACATAAGGATATAAAGAATGAATAGATGCTTTATTATCATCTGGCGCTCAAGTGAATACATTAATAAGAATTAAAAATCAAACCATATCAGATCAAAGAGGGGACCTTCCTTTTCTGTGAGTCCATAGGACATTGTTCCAGAGCCTCATGTAGACGTTTAACAACAGTAACAAAACAAAAAATCTACGGTCGAAAGGTTCCTTGCAGGTTTAAAGCTGCAAAAGCCAACAGAAAGCAAGAGAAAATAAAAAAAATACGAACGAAAACAAAAATAGAATGAAAACTTCAAAGCGTAGAAAATATGGCTCTATAAGCGAACCATCTGATGATGACGATGACGAAGATGATCAAGAAAACACACTCTAACACGGGGCCAGTACTGCAACGGAAGTTTTCAGCTTCAAGATCACAAGAACAATTGATCCACGCACTTTGCTGGAATCGAAGGAAACAGCTTTTCTTTCGTTTGCAATAATTGCAACTAATGTTAATTTTTTTTTACCTACTATTTTTTTTTCCCTTTATGTTAACATTTCTTTAAATGGAGTACACAATTTTGTAAATTTATATCGTTTTTAATCATTCACGTCGTATTTTCTGATATTTACCCTAACATGTATGGCGAAGTGGCCATTTGAGTACTTTCGGAAAAAATAGTAATTTTTAACCGACTTCAAAAAAAGGAGGAGGTTCTCAATTCGTCTGTATATTATTATTTTTTTTGTATGTATGACCAGCGATATCTTCACCAATTTTGAACCGATTTAAAATAAATTTTTTTAGTGGATAAGGTATACCTCCAAAGTAGTCCCATATGAATTTCATTGAGAAACCACCCCTTCTATCCCCCTCCGCCCCCTAATTTTTATCCAAATCCACATTTTTTATTCGATCTCCATGAAACTTTGGACACATATAGCCAAAAATAAAGAGAAAAATACTGTCAACATTTGGTTTAAAAAAACTGAACCCCTCTCCGCCTATCCACCCCCTTAATTTTTGCCATTTTTCTTTATTCAAAGCTACAGCCGACACCATTTAACTGATCTCCATTAAAGTTGGCAATTAAATGTAGTTTTTCATGGAGAAGGATTCTGACCAAAATAAATAAAGAAATAAATAAGTAAACCACCCCATGTCTCCCTTTACACCCCTTAATTTTATAGAAATCTACATTTCTTATCTGATTTTTATTGAACTTTGTCCATGTATACTTTAAAACAAAGAAAAAAATCCTGTCAGTATTTGGTTTGCCAATGCTCAACCCCTTTCCTCCTTCAACCCCATTAACTTTTGTCAATGTTCTTTATAAAAAGCTACAGTCGCAATCGTTTGACCAATTACCATGAAAGTTGGTGCTTATATGTATTTTTTTCACGAAGAAGGTGTCTGACCAAAAGATCTAAAAACCACCCCCTTTCCCCATTAAACTGCTTAATTTTTATACACAACCACAGTTTTTATCCTGTTTAGCCAGATCTTAGCAAATTTTTACTATAAAACAAAGAGAAAAATGATGCCAACTCTTGGTTTGCAAAAAATGACCCCCTCTCCCCTTTTGCACCCTCTTGATTTTTGTCAATTTCTTTTTAGAAAGCTACAGTCGACACCATTTTACCGATCTATATTAAAGTTGGCACATATATATGAAATTTTTTATGGATAAGATCTCTGACCAAAAAATAAAAAAAACTACCCTAGCTCCCCTTCCCTTAATATTTGTACAAAACCCAAATTTTGATTCGATTCGGTGGAACTTCGCATGCGTATACTTTAAAACAAATAGAAAAATACTGTCCACATAACTTCCACAAAAATGCAAACCCTATCCCCCTTTCTATCCCATTAATTACTGTCAACGTTCTTTATACAAAGCTACCGTTTCTTTCTGATTTTGAAGGAAGTATGTACATGTATACTGCAAAACAAACAGAAATATACTGTCTACATTTGGTTTCGAGAGTCCAAACTCCGCTCCTTCCTTTCCATCCTTTAATCTTCAGTTTGTATCCGATTCCGACGAAAATTTGCACACGTATACTTTAAAACATACAGAACAATTGTGATTAAATTAGGTTGCTGAAGCCCAACCCCTCTTCCCGTCTACGACCACCCTTCCTAATTTTCAATGTTCTTTATACATACCCACAGTTTTATCAGATTTCCATGGACCACTGCAGATGTTACATGTTTCGGTTATCGAGCAGCAGCTTTAACATATGTTAAGATCGAAACATAGCCTGACATTCCTTAACGCAAAGCCAAATTCACCCCGTTCTGGAAGTGGTTGTGGTATATAAAGACAGACTTCTTCTTTGAAAGCAAGCGCTTTAATCTCTGAGCCACCAGAAAGTTCGCAAAATGGGATCTACTGCGGCATATTTAAAATACCAAACGAACTATAATACCACTAAAAATTTAAAAATAAAATAATTGTTTAAAAAAACATAAATACCGCTTTAAAAAAAAGTACTAAAAATTTTAAAATAACTTTATAACTTGCTTAGGAAAAAGTAAATCTAAATAGACAACATTTTACATTACTTTTATTGAAATTTTGACATTAATTAGTTATTTTTGGAGTCGGTGCCAGCGAAAGCAAGAAAAACAAAAAGATAAAAACAATAAAGAATAACAATAATACATAAAAAAATCATGTTACTGCTTACCTACAATTAATGCTAGAAACATGTTTCAACAAAACTGAAACATACAGATGATACGCCGATATTATACTCTGTAAATCGTTTACTGCATGATGCAACCTACCAACTGACACTGTAGCGCCAGAGATATGCCTGGATGACCAATAAGGCCAAGCCACGGATTAAAATACTATTAATTTGTTTCCATAAGCTGTCTCTCACAGGAACACTATCTGCCTCACGACATGATGTAAAATATTGGGAATTTTTGTTCGTACTCTCCGTTTCGCCTCTAACGCCAAAAGAAGTTCAGTAATTCGATTTTCGCGATGTGACAGCTGGTACCGACTCCAAAAATAACTAATTAATGTCAAAATTTCAATGAAAGTAATGTAAAATTTTGTCTATTTAGATTTACTTTTTCCTAAGCAAGTTATAAAGTTATTTTAAAATTTTTAGTGCTTTTTTTTTTGAAGGCGGTTTTTATAATTTTTTTTAAACAATTATTTTATGTGTACTAAACATGATCCCAAGGTAACTTAAAAATTCTGGTGTGTGCTAGGATAATTGAAGCATATAACAATTGATTTTGATGCCTTTGAGTTAATTGTACCGAGCGTGGTGGGTGAGCGGTTAACGCTCTGGCCTCGCATTCGGAACGATACCGATTCGAATCCCCGTCCGGGCTTTCAGATTTCGGTTTTCCATAGGTTCCCAAATCACTCCAGGCGAATACCGGGATTCTTCCTTCAAAAAGCCATGGTCGAATTCCTAGCCGTTCATTGCCCCAATCCCATCCCGTCTCTAATGATCTCGACCTTGACGTTGACGAGACGTAAAGCCATGAGTAAAAAAAAATAATAATAATTAAAATATCGGCAAATCTTAGCTCGACATATTTGATCGGCTGTCCCCTAAAATATATATATATATAGTCGGTCATCATCAAGGATTGATAAAGTTGCAAAAATAAATAAAATATATATAGTCAATCTCAAACGAAAAATTGAATGTTTGTGGGAGTGATAATATATGCTGTTTTATTACAAAAATGCCTTCTGCCTTACAAGTTATGTTTAGAAAAGTAGTGTTTATTTTTGTTTCTCCTGTGATATACTGTATTATTATCAACAGTGAGTAAAGCTTCATAGATAAACTAGAACATTGATTATCAAGCAAGACGTGGATATAAAAATTGAACAGATCAAGGCTTTCCTGTGCATACTTTTCCTGTGAGAAATACACCATTCTGTACACATCTATATATTCCTCTGTGCTTGATAGTTGTCACCACATTCTTTAATCTTTGTTTCTATTATTCTATAGTCATAAAATCATTGCATGAGTGTCTCTGAAGAACTGAAAAATCAGGCGAAAATGATAAAGTACTTTTTAACTTTTTAAATCAATTGTTGAAAAATTGGTTGTATACAAATGCATACCAAATGTTTTATGCAGAGTATGATTAAATAACCTTTCTACTTCTGACTGATTTTTCTACAGAAGACCATATATTTTTATTTTTGCTTCAGGGTTTTTGCTGGCCAGCTCTTAACGTCATGATTGCACAATGGGTGCCACCAAATGAGAGAAGCAAATTCCTTAGTGCATACATGGGTAAGTGGTTGCAGCGGTATCACAATCTAGATATTGTAATTAGATGACTAGGGAGATTGCCACCTGAGTGTTGGCTCCATCGCAATTAATAATAATAATAATAATAAAGGCTTCATAAAAGAAGTATGCCAAAGTTTAACATCCAATGTAATTATGCATGTAAAATTTTGAATGGATGAAGAAGAAACAGGACTGCATATGCAACCCGTTGCGTCACAGGAAATCTTTACATTATCTAAATAGTTACGTTTTATTATGCACTAACTCGTACCCGCGACTTCGTACGCGTGGATTAAGAATTTTTTTGCTAGAATTGAATATTGAATGTTGTTGGTAACGAAGGATTGGTTCCCAACAATTCTGAGTCGTCATAATATGACAGGAAAGCTATCACTATACCATTCTACAGTCGAACCTGTCTCTTGAAGAGAATAAATTTCCAACATATTTCTGTCACCATTCGAGAAGGTCTCAAAATTTCGTGACTGCAACTGTTAATCATACTGGAAAAAATGCGCTGTGCCCTTCATACAGATTTTCTTGTCAAATTCCATCATTATCGATATAGCCATTTAGTCGTCAAAATATAACAAAAAGACTGAGACTTACTTCCGAATTTGTATTATTATTACTGAGGTTCACACACACACTGACTGAGAACAACCTCTGAGGGATCATTATAACGTAAAAAAGTGTACACTTACAGCATTGCAAGACTAACTACGATTTGCCTCGCATTGCACCCCTAACTTTGTAATATCTACAGTTTAACATTCAATCCGAATAACCGACGGCCCAGATGCGACTCTTACAATCAAAAACAATTTTTAAAAATCTTAACCTCCACGGAGTTTTGAACCGGAGACCACGACCCAAACATTAGTAAGCAAGCGCATTAGCCACTGAGCTACACGACCGCCACACGGAAAAACAGCAGGGAGACCTTCATATCCAACGTGTCTGTCTATCGCCGTTCAGTAGTATTTCGAAATTAATATGAGACAACATGTATTATTTATACAGCTAATTTTTCAACCAAATGTAGATAGTATTTTTCTCCTTGTTTGAAAGGATAAGTGTGCAAAGTTTCATCGAGATCGGATGAAAACTGTGTTTTTGTGTGAAGAACAAACAAACAAACAAACATACATACATTCATCTTTATATACATAGATATCTCCTCTCTACATATGTAAATCTGTAAGCGCACTGTGTCTGTCTGTCACTTTGTAATCGTATCATGCAGGAACTACCGAACAGATTTCAATAGGGTTATCACAGTTTGAAAGCTAATAGTCAAGTATGAAACTGCTGAATATCTTATCACTCTACATAACTGGGGAACAACGATAATCTATTTGTAACCATAACAGATATGCACTAAAGATCACATTGCATCTAAAATAAACACACCTTTCTCAGCCTCGAAAGATAGCCACCAAACATCACTATATCGCAAATAGACATTACATTCACTGGATTACGTTATTATCGCTTTTTGCTATGTAACATTGGTTATTATTTGATTAGATTTGCGAGATATATTAGTAATTTAATTGCAATGGAGCGCATGATCCAGCAGAAATATAGTATGTTAGAATACACGGAAAACGTAGATCAGACTACTACATCAAAGATTAATTAATAAATTGTGATACTTACTTCACGGTAAATGTTGCAATGATATTACATTACAGTCCCAGATAGAATTCTAATTAAAGTTTCTTCTTAATATCGATACTAAAATTTGATGGGATTTATGTAGAACTAGCTGTTGCCCGCAACTTCGTCACGTGGTATATTAAGTACGGACCTCTCTCTGAAACCGATAGGGTAACAATACATTGTCAGCGAGAGGGAGGAAAAAGAAAAAAAATATACAATGCCGCTTGTAAGTTGAAATTACGGTAAACATTTCAATTGCCAAAAGTAACTAATTCTGACCAGTGTTTTTTTGCACGAATCGCCTTTAACGAAAAATGGATACTAATCTGTGGACATTCATCACACTAACTTCACATAAAAACTAAACACATGCTACTTAATTTCCGGGACTAGAGGCTGTATATTATTCGAAAGCGCATAAAAATCAATTTTACATGAATCGCGTAAACGAAAAACGTATAACAATTTTGAACATTTCATTTTAATTTTCTCATCTTTGCGACTTAAATGAAACGCTATTTTATCCTCTGGACCATGGGCACCGCATTATTTAAAACGGCATCAAAATCTTAGCCGTAATTTTCATATAAACCTATAGATAGACAGAATTGCAATCAACGAAGTCTCGTATCCACTTGAGCACGATCAGCGAACGAGCCTCTCCGTGAAGCGAGTCGGTCGAGTGTGGACGCATGAGCTCGCTCGCAGCGAATACAGCGAGCGCGCTCGGGTGATCGTGTGACTGCTCAAAGGCGAGAGTGTGGACGCATGAGCTCGCTCGCAGCGAATACAGCGAGCGCGCTCGGGTGATCGTGTGACTGCTCAAAGGCGAGAGTGTGGACGCATGAGCTCGCTCGCAGCGAATACAGCGAGCGCGCTCGGGTGATCGTGTGACTGCTCAAAGGCGAGAGTGTGGACGCATGAGCTCGCCCGCAGCGAATACAGCGAGCGCGCTCGGGTGATCGTGTGACTGCTCAAAGGCGAGAGCGTGGACGCATGAACTCGCTCGCAGCGAATACAGCGAGCGCGCTCGGGTGATCGTGTGACTGCTCAAAGGCGAGAGTGTGGACGCATGAGCTCGCTCGCAGCGAATACAGCGAGCGCGCTCGGGTGATCGTGTGACTGCTCAAAGGCGAGAGTGTGGACGCATGAGCTCGCTCGCAGCGAATACAGCGAGCGCGCTCGGGTGATCGTGTGACTGCTCAAAGGCGAGAGTGTGGACGCATGAGCTCGCTCGCAGCGAATACAGCGAGCGCGCTCGGGTGATCGTGTGACTGCTCAAAGGCGAGAGTGTGGACGCATGAGCTCGCTCGCAGCGAATACAGCGAGCGCGCTCGGGTGATCGTGTGACTGCTCAAAGGCGAGAGCGTGGACGCATGAACTCGCTCGCAGCGAATACAGCGAGCGCGCTCGGGTGATCGTGTGACTGCTCAAAGGCGAGAGTGTGGACGCATGAGCTCGCTCGCAGCGAATACAGCGAGCGCGCTCGGGTGATCGTGTGACTGCTCAAAGGCGAGAGTGTGGACGCATGAGCTCGCTCGCAGCGAATACAGCGAGCGCGCTCGGGTGATCGTGTGACTGCTCAAAGGCGAGAGTGTGGACGCATGAGCTCGCTCGCAGCGAATACAGCGAGCGCGCTCGGGTGATCGTGTGACTGCTCAAAGGCGAGAGTGTGGACGCATGAGCTCGCTCGCAGCGAATACAGCGAGCGCGCTCGGGTGATCGTGTGACTGCACAAAGGCGAGAGTGTGAACGCATGAGCGCGCTCGCAGCGAATACAGCGAGCGCGCTCGGGTGATCGTGTGACTGCTCAAAGGCGAGAGTGTGGGCGGTAGTTTGGCGGTTTTTATGAGCGCGAACACGTGGGACAACAAACTTACATGACACAAATTGATATATACTTTTAATCAAAGCCTATAAAAATAATAAATAGGTACCAACCTTAGTATAATTTTGGAATGACCGAAAATAACATCACAGTCTACCGGTAAAATACGGCTGATGCTTTGTTTCGATACTTTGCACATTTACTGCAGCCTTGTGCAGGAATCTTCCGAAGCTAGGAACCTTAAAGTTATCATTAATTTATCTTTTGCTGGGATCGCCTCACGCGTAGGTATATCGTGTATTTTAATATGTCGTCCAACTAATGAGAGCAAATGTTTGAAATAAATCCTTGACATTATCGTAAAATTTTGAAGTGGCTCATCATCTCCTTCATAAATCAATTCGTGAATTATATTATTAGAGTAATTTCTTCGCTAAAAATAACTTCCTCTGGTCTAACACCTTGATAGTTTTTTTCTTTGATATCGTATGACTAATTACGAAGGCCACACGCACACGTGATGATATGTCAAAAGCCGAGTATTTACTGAGCACTGTAGAGATTTGGAAACAGGCTCGTTTCCTTTTTCTCACTCAAACGAATGAGCGGCTCATTTGCCTGAGAGTGCTCAAGCGGATACGAGGCTTAAGTTGCTTCTCGCAGTGTTTACGATCTAGGACAGGGACGGTGAACCAATGGCACGCGTGCCAATGATGGCGCGCGACCAAATAATTTGGACACGGCATGAATTAAGTAGGTACCTAATTGATATAAGCAATTTATTTTTCATTTAAATAATTTAAGTTCATAGAAGAAAAGTTCATCGTTAACGAAACTACCAGTGTCGAAATGACGACTGATTGTTCAAAAGATGTAGATTTTGAGTGAATTCTGACAGAACGGATTGAGTGAGCAAGCGTAGGCGGAGTGGCGGCGGGAGGGGTGCTAATATAACTTATCCACCAGTTTGGTTTTGTTGACATCGTTGGCGGTCTTTAAATCGATTGCGAACAGGAGTGGGCAGGTACAAGGAAAACCTAATGAGATGCGGTTATACTGATGCTACCAGTATTAAATGCGAATGTGGAGAACACCAAACTATGAATCATATGCTCGAGTGCCCTATGTGCCCATCATCCTGCAACAACGAAGACCTGTTTCAAGCAACACACGATGCGATTGAGGCTGTGAAGTACTGGGCCAAGTGTGTTTAAAGTTGTTGATTTACAAAATGTATTTAACTGTGTATTTTGATATTTTTGATACGAGAATAATAATAACTGCTTTTACCAACTACGCATATTTCTTGCAATTTTTAAACTATTATCGTTAACACAGTTGCTTGTTTAAGTTTGTTTCAGTTATGTTTGCAACTATTCAATATGGCTAATTTGGTTAAAAAAAGGTGCAAGATAAGTGTAATTAAAAAATTCAACCTTGGCAGTCTGAGAAATATGGCATGTTTAATAAAAGTGATAAAGTGGTGTGTGCTTTATGTTCTGGAACATCACCTGTAAAACGGTACTATGAAACAAATCCCAAATCTCTTTGTGTCAAAAAAATCTAACTAGAATGGTAATGCTAAAGATTCGCTTCGAAACTGTTTGTTAGAATCAGTGGTCCGCAACTTTTTCCCACTCGCGGCACACCATAAGGGTATCCATAAATCTCGCGGCACACCTTACCGGTCGGGCGGCAGTTTTATGTTACTATTAAATAAAATAATTGTACACATACCTTCAATTGACACTTGTACCTGCTTAAATGCACACAGGCGGCTGATCCATGGAGAAATTTCTTCATCGACTGATTTGAGTCTTTCATTGTTGGATGTTTTAATCTCAGTCAACGTCGAGAAGCCAAATTCACATAAATATGTAGTTGGAAATGGCAGTAACATATTTACTGCCATGTCGGACAAAGCCGGATATTCATTCCTTATTGTTTGCCAAAATGTATCTAAAGGAATTTCAAAGTTCTGCCAGCTTTTAAATCTGTGTGTTCCTCTTGCATATTAATTGGAAGTTGTTCCAAATTTGCAACCCAGTTGAAATCTTCAACAAATTTTCCAATGAACTTTTTAATCTCTGCCGCAGGGCTTCTAAATGTTCTATAACTAAGTCCATCACCATTTTATTACCGTCATCAAATGACCAAACAGTCTGGACCATCTCACACGACCCATTTTCAATCCTCTGTAACCACAAATCCAGCTGATTCTCAGATCCTTTAATCTTACCCATACTAATGAGAATATTTTCGTTCCCATCTTGCATTTTGATGTTCAGCTCATTCAAGTGTACGAAAATGTAGGGAAGATATGCCAACTTACATACCCTTTCACCATTTGCGAATCAATCCGCGTACTTATGTCTTTGAACAGTCAAAAATGCCTGGATCACTTCTCTAAGTTCAAATATTCGCGTTAATACCTTTCCTCGTGACAGCCAGCGTACTTCTGTATGTAGCAGGAATGTAGTCTGTTTTGAACCCATTTCCTGACATAAAACGGAAAAAAGTCGTGAATTTAGCGGCCGTGATTTTATGACGTTCAGGACTTTAACTACTTCGTCCAGCACAACTATCAGAGAAGGTGGCAAGAGACTTAGCAGCAATGGCTTCTCGGTGAATGATACAATGATCGCATCCTACGTCGGGTTTTACTTCGACTACTTTAGCTGATCCTTTCATTGGGCCTGTCATAGCAGCCGCTCCGTCTATACAAACACTAACGCAATCCTTCCATGTTAATTCATTAAGGAGCAAATATTCATTAGTCAAACGAAATATTTGTTCACTAGTAGTTTGCTCTGGAAGTTCTTTGCAAAAGAAGAAGTTACTTACAATTTTATCTCCGTCGAGGCCTGCAGCATTTGTGTGTGGCTGCTAATATCTATGGTCGATCTGAAGTGAGAACTTCTGACTGTTGTTGATTTTATCCTTCGTATGGTCTTCAATATCACGAGACATATCGATAGCTCGGCGATTGATTGTGTCAGCAGAAAGAGGAATTTTTGAAATTTCACTAGCAGATTCTAAACCCAGAACTATTCTCACCATCTCTTTACAAACAGGTTTTAACAGCGTTTAAATTATTGTATGTGGTTTCTTGGTCTTTACGATAAGCTCGGCTGCCTTATGACTAGCTCCCTGTACTTCTTCCGAAACACGTACTGTAGCGGTCTAGAAAGTTCTTTGTTTTTTATTTATTTTCCAACAACCGACGAAAATAATTGACATCTTTACTTGACAGAGAAGTATGTTTTGGTGACAAATGTCGTTTCATAGCAGCGGTACTGAGTTTTTCACCACAAACGATAAACTCGGGAACTGAAAACGTTATTTCTCAACATAAAAACCATAGGATAAGTAATTATTAGTATCTTTCCGCTGCATCAACTTTTATTTCTTTCTTTCTGGCTCATCGCTTTCACTAGTTGCACTCATAGACGGAACACACCGTTCAAGGAATTTGTCCATCTTGAAGAAATAACATAGTCTGCTAATTGTAATAGAAAATATAAGACCAATTACTAACACAGTTTTCGGACCACTTCAGAGCACAGCTATGATGTAAGAGGCGGAATTTATAAACTTCAAAGAAGTCATACAGACCGTGCCGATTGTTTTTACAGTGATGTATAACAATTGTATAGAAACAAAGTATTGTTGGAGAAGTACCGACAACGTAATAAAATAATATAAGGCTTGGACAGGCCTGCTAAATTTAGACTGAGGGAAAAGCACATACACAGTACATGTGGTAAATGTAACGGAACCTCAAAACGCAGCAGCAGAGGCGAGGAATGAAAATATTTTTTAAAAAATTAATAAACAAAACTAATAGCAACTATGAGTAAATGAATGAGATTTAATTTCTTAGAATACTATAATACGTAACAATTCGCGGCACATGAAACTAAAATATAAATAATAAAAAACTTGACAATTAATTCCTTAAAATGACAAAACGTGTATCGCCATGTAAGCTACTTCCAGCTGTTCCCAATTAAGCTTACAATGTATGGTAACAAGATAAATTTACTGATGTTGCTGGCGAATATATGTACTATGTAGGCCACCAACAGTAAAATATCTTTTGAGGGCATTTCTATCACAACCGTGGCGCCACAATCTGATGATGAATTCTTTTGTATCTCCATGAAAATAAAGAATATTTTTTTTTTATATCTCACTTAGTTCGTTAGATATCGAGTGTCAAACATCACCTACAGGCATAGTTCCTTGCGCTTTAGATGAATTCTTCTGATACAGACCATATTTCATCTTGACAACAACCGCTAAGAAGAAAATAAAACACGTATTGTACATATCCAGCGTGTAATTCCTTGTGAATTTGGTGATTTTTTCTGGTGCAGCCTAACGACCTCTCTTTTGAGACAGTATATCCCGAAAACTAAGCAAGATATCGAAATATTTTAATCTTTATTATTTTTGTCTCGTCTTTTTAAATAAGAATCCATAATCAAATTTGACTTTAACCAATTTTTTCTTCTGAATTTCAACCAAAACATCTCATATTTGAGACAGAATAACTCGAAAAATAAGCAGGATATCGAAAAATGTTATTCTTCATTTTTTATTTGCCCCATCGAGTTACATAATAATTCATCATCAGATTGCGGCGTCAAGTTATCCTAGAGTCCCCTTGAGGTTTTTGTACATATTATCCGTGTCTGTATGGATAGGTAATATGGCGGCCACGCCTCCCCACTCCTCTCCACCCGGCGTCACTTCAATGCGTCGTGAAGGTCCCGTGCATCGTCCCCATATATTTCTTTCCTCCATGATTACAGTAACATGATACCATGGTGAACTTAGAAATTACATTGAGCGCAGTTTAAGTATGCTTTTGGGTTACTGGTCATTATTGTTTCAATTTTCTGAAATTTTCTATAGTTTTATAGGTGAATGATTACATAGTTTCCTAAGCGCACCTATAAATATACATTTTCTTAACATAAGAAGGTAACAGTATTTTAAAAAAATGGCTATACTCACACTAGTTTTAGCTTGTTAGTGACTTAAGCAGGGGGAAAAAAAACTATGAAACACAGAGATCAGATGATAATTTTTTAACGATTAGAAACAGTTGCAAAAAAAAACTTTGTTATAAATAAAAATAATTTACTAGTTTTTCCCCATAAATTATGCTTCCTGTTGTGTTTGTTAAGGTAATAATAATCTTCTGTTTTTTTATTTGTTAAATTAATAGTATGCATTAAATATGGGCACCTTAAAATCTCTTTCTTTTTTCAGGGAGTTCTGTAGGTGCAGCACTTACTTTTCCACTATGTGGGACGATCATTCATTACATCAATTGGCAAGCAGTTTTTTATGTAACTGGTGGTATTGGAGTGCTATGGTTCGTAAGCTGGTGGATCTTTGTTTATGATAAGCCTGAAGATCATCCCAGCATCAGCCAAACAGAATTGAAGTATATTCAGAATGCAATTGGAAACACTGTTTCTAAAAAGCAGGTAAAACTTTTATTTATTATCTTGAAGTTCCTAAAAACAGAAAGAAAAAACCAATTTACAATTTGTTTTTAGTTGTTACTTAACCCAGGGGCGGCTCGTTGGTAGGCATTGTGGAACCGCGGCGCACCCTACACTTTCATTCAAAATTATTGATACTAATCAATACAAAGAGTTTTCTCTCATAACAATCTAATTGTAATGGACATATAAATTAAATATTAAACTTAATGGCAGTAATCACATCCTTCTTACGAATAGTGAATAAAAAAATGTACAAAAATTCCTCTGTGGAACTATCATACTGAGATTGCCAGCGACAGGGCATTATGGCGTAGTACGCATGCGCACAAAACTGACTGAAATTTGATTGCTAAACGTAGCGTTTCTGGCGCTGTGGGAATGGGGTACTTCACACTAAAAAGAAAACTATGAAACTATTAAAAAAGATAAGGTAAGTATAATTTAATTTAATTTAAATGCAATGGAGCTCACACTCCGCTGGTAATTTCCTTATACATCTATTTTTCCCCTTTCCTGTGCCCACCTACTTTTTTCCTCTACAAATTTTGACTTTAAATTCTTTCGACGATTTTAGTAAATTATTCATCTCTCTTAGTAACTTATTCCAGTCCGTGAACCCCCTTACCTACGAAAGAAAATATTCCCACACCCTTGTGCCTAAAATCGAGTGCCAGCTTGTGGTGATGGTCATTTTTTTCCCATCCAAGCGTCAGTTTTAATTCTTACACGATATCTTCCCACGCCGCACCTCCAATTTACGCCTTGTACACTCCCATGAGTATTTTCACCCTCCTCGTGTCTTCCAATGAATTCCATTCAAGCTGTTTAATTACATTGATTACTGATTGTGTTCTGCGGTAATTTCCATAGACAAATTTAGCAGCTCTTTCTTTTCATCTCCACCTACTCCCGTATTTGATACCACATCACCATTTTCCAGCAATAGTCCGACCCACGTTTTTGAACCCAATCCCCTTATCAGTACCGGATTAGCCACGTAGCAAGAGTTAGCAAATGTTACGGGCATCGCGCCTTCTGGGGGCCCAGGACGTATGATTCACGCCCCCCCCCCTCCCACCGCCTCAGGCTCTACCACTGCCCCGCGCAGCGACAATAGGCAATAAGCAAACCAAGGGAGGGCCTCTTGTTCACATTTGCTACAGGCCCCGTGCTGGTTTAATCCGGCACTGCCCCTTACGTCTCTAGTACATTCCCTCATCACTATTTCCAACAAGAGCAGGTTTTTAAAATCTTGCCTTACTACCTGTCCAAAGTGTGCTGCCCAGTTGAGCTTGTTTTCAAATGTTATGTCTAGATATTTACATTTCATGTTTTCAACAAACAATACTTTCCCCACGTTACAATCATATAAATAGTTTTTTATCTTTGAATCTAATAAGCTGACTCTTCTTTGCATTTATCTTCAGCCCATGTTTGCCAACCCAGCTAGATATCCTGTCCATATCACCCTGCAGATGTTCAGTTCCTTACGGTTTTGATACTATTATATTGCATTACGTCATCTGCAAACAACCTAACTTCAGACAGTAAACATAAACTCAATCATTAATTAGAATGATAAAAAGCAATGGCCCCAATACGCTACCTACCCTGTGCCACTCCTATTCCACTTCTTTTCCTACCCTAACTTCTTGCTTTCTACCTGTTAAGAATCCTTCCACCTAGCAAATCACTTTCTCATCCACTCCAATATTTTTTACGGTATTTACCACCATTTTCATAGCTCACTCCGTCAAAGGCGTTTGAAAGATCTAGTGCTACACTATCAATTTGGCCTCCTTTGTCCATTTCATCCGAAATATTTTGCATATATCCCACCAACTGAGATTCGCATGTATATCCTTGCCTACAGCCTTGTTGCAGACTTGAAGACCACTTATGATCTTCACAAATAACTCTGACGTGACTGCTTATCAATCTCTCCATTAATTTACCTACCGTTGATGCTGAACTGATTGGCCTATAATTTTCGAATATATTTGCCACCCCACCTTCATGTACCGGTCTACCGCACTTTTAAAGTCCTGTGTTAAGCAGCAAGTGTCCAGACTCAATTTAAATAATATTTCAAGGTAAGGTACAATGTCGCAATGTTAAGAAGCCTTAGTAATATTATCCACACCAACCCCTTTATGTTTTTCAGCTTTCTTAGTTCCTTCATGATAATCTCAGGCTGTATTTCAAATTTTTTAGCCTGCTTATTTCTAATTGTGTGGTTAAGCTCGTTCTCGTTCTCCGATTTATACCGTCCCATTTCTGAATCTTTATTCCTAATAGTTCCACTAAACCAGTTACTTAAAATCACTGCCTTTTTCAAATCCTCAGTAACTTCTTTTCAATCTTTACCTTAAATTGTCTTAGCAACGTCCCTTTTTTACATAGCCATAGAAATTTCTAGATGCATCAGTCAGTGCACCGATAAAACTCTTCATAAACCCATCCATTGCCACCTTGTTTGAAATATTCCCTACTACCCTGTTGTCTCGTAACTCTGTTATGTTCTTTTATTACCGTCTTTAACCACCTCACTGACCTGCTACAGGACGTAAGTTATTTTCTTTTTTGGAAAAAATATTTTTTGTTATCTCCCTGAAGTCTTTTCACCTTGACTCTACTGTACTTGTGTCATCCTTCCACTGTCTGAAACTTTTCCTGAAATATCTCTTCAAGTTCGAAATCTGTGCCTTTTTATAATTATACTTATTTCCTCCTTAATTTTGCCCACTGGTTTACTGAATCCTTTAATATCCATCAGAACTGCTTCATGATCACTTTTTACTTCATTTAGTTGATGCCCCACAAGGTTACCGTAAGTTGTAATGATACCTAAATCAACTCTATAAGAGTTTAAAGCATATTACTGTATTATATTAAAACATATTTGTTTTGATAAAAAAAATTGCAGGAAATTCACGTGAGGCGGAACGTGTGACGCCACATGTCACTACGCATTAGTTTTGTTCCGTGTGTTAAGCAACTGTCGCCAATCTGAGCGTCGTATGTTTAAGGTATTGATTCAATCTATTACTTAGACCTGGTTACCAATCCAAAAAACAAATAATCTTTACAGTGAAAGCTGGATTTACAAAAGGAAACACCTCTAATTTGCCCAAAATTGATGTGACGATGCTAGGAAAGTTTTTCGCATAAAGCAGTGTATTTTGCACAGCAAAATTCCGGAATGTCAAAATTTATGTACCAAAAATCTGAACGTGTAGTTTTATGCAGAAAATTCACGTATTGTCGCATATTTAAGAAACGTTAAATATAACCCTTAAATATAAACCTCGGTTTTATATTTGAATGTTATGCTTTAGATTCAGTTGAGAGGATTGTTTTTAAATACATATATAGCCTAGAAAGATTTGTTGTTAAAAGTTGAACATTGTTTTATAGTTCCAATATTAGCAGAGACAGTAGTTAAGTTAAAAATATAGCTTAACTGTTGTGCACATAAGCGAATAAAGAACTAACAACAAGCATTCTTTGCGACAATATACCGGTATTCAGATGAGATGCTATATTAACAGTGATGATAAAGTATAGCTAGACCTATTAAAATATACCTGTATTTGTATTAGCCATAGGCTATTATAAATCGCAGATATTTTTAATTATGAAAAGCGCAATCTTAGCAGTAGTGACGTTACGGACATTTTTTTTGAAACGAATTACTAATCTGCTATATGCGCTGTCAACTTATATTCAGTTAAATCATGTACCAGATCATATAGATAATATCTGACTAATTTCAACAGGTTATAAACACGTTGTGTTCATGGCAGCACACGATACTCAACTTCGAAAGTATAATTTATTTTATCGATAAAATTTAAGTTTAAGACAGAATAAAGTATTCAGGTTCATAGATTTAACATAAGTAAAAACTTAAGTCAAAGTAGTCTTCACAAAAGTATATTGGAGAATTTGCAGACAAATATGCTGGGTCACGTCGTGCAAGTTTTAACTATTTTTTCCGCATATCTTCCTTGTGTGGAACGTAAATAAACGATTTGCTTGGTTTTTACATGATGTGTTTACACACTAAGGCACTATTCGCCACTTGCAAACTGTAAAACTCATTTTATCAACCAAGTAAGCCATCCGCCGTTTTGCTTACAGCCGAACGACCAGAGATGTGACGTCACAAGAGACCAATTGACGGCTGCAGGTGTTTTGGCGTCTAATTCAAATCAGCACATGAAAATACAATATTTTGCATTATTTTTTTTTTAAGAAATATTTTCTTTTGTTGCAGGAGACGCAGAGCTACTTTCTCATAGTTAGTCGAGTACCCCGTTACAGTTCCGCACAGCAGTTTTTGTTCACTTTGTTTTTCTATTATTATTCGTGAATGAGGGGATGGTCATTCCGAGTTGATATCTCGTAGCGAACGGACGTGTTTATCGAGCGCTCAAGATAGAACAACAACCTTGGCTAACGTGTGACGGACTTGATTCAGGAAACTTGGTACAGGAAACTACGCGTGGCAATAACCTACATCTAACTGCCCTCCTAGCTGTTAGGGAAATTTGTGTCTCAGGGACTATCCACTGGGTAGTATCCCGCGGGCGCTGAGGTTTAGGGTTGCTCTTGTTGCCGGGAATCCTAACGGTGACAACGAGGCACAAGAGCAACACCCCCACCATAGGCATGTCAGGGGTAAGGAGAGAAGAACAACCCGACGACGAAGAACAAAACAGTGAGGTGATGGAGGAAGAGAACGACCAGGATACTCAACTGACAACACAAGAACAGAACGAACAGTCAAATAGACAAGCATTTATATTTACTGGAAAACCTTTTTAGTATAGGACAAGAAGGCGAAGTTCCGCAAGAAGGATTCAACTTTACAACAGTGTACGACAGAAGACGACGAGCACAGAATAAACAAAGAGAGGTACAGGAAATCCGACAAAACTCTCGAGAGAAGATGAAGTTGGACAACAGATTTGCAGTTCTATCAGACCACTCCGAAGAAAGCGATGGAGACCAAGAGGAGCACATGGATGATGCGTCACAATCAGGACAAGAAGAAGAAACAGAAGAACAAGGACCCCCACTTCCAAGGATACCACCAATTGTAACCTACCAAATAGGGAACTTCCTAGCACTAAACCAGAAGATAAAAAGCTTCATTACAGGAGAACTCAAAGTGATCTTCCGCGGAGACAGCCTAAAGTACCATCTTGAGACCATGGAAGATTATGAAATGGTGAGAAGTTTCTTCTTGAGAGAGAAAATAAACTTCTACACTCACCAGACCCCAGTTGACAAAAAGCTAAAGGTGGTAATCAAGGGGCTACCACCAACAACTCCAGAGGACATCATCAAAACTGAACTTATTAATTATGGTTTCGACGTACAAATGGTACACCAATTTAAAAAGAGAGATCCAGATACAAGGGACCTAATTCCACTTTCTACCTATTGTGTAACCCTAAATCCCGGAGAAAAGTCCGAGGAAATATACAACATGAGAGGAATACTATACACTAGAGTAAGTGTGGAGTGTTACAAATCCAGATTGGGACCAAGTCAGTGCCATCGATGTCAGAGACTGGGGCACACCGCAAATTATTGTCAAATGCCCAGTCGATGTGTAAAATGCGCGGGACGGCACGCTACAAAAAATTGCAAAATGAGCCATCAGGAGAAGGCAAAATGTGTAAATTGTGAGGGGGATCACCCAGCCTCGTGGAAGGGATGCCAGGCATACCAGGCCCTTTTGAGACCAATCAAAGCGAAGGTCCAAAATGAGGACAAATCAAAGGACACTAGAAAGACAAGAAATCAGGAGAAGGAAAAATTTATCCGTGACAGCGACACAAAGCAGTCAGAAGACAAAAACAAAGGGAACGTGGAACCAGGAAGAAGCTATGCAGATAAGGTGAAAACAAACCAACAAAAAGAAAATTTGCAGAAACACCGAGAAGAGAAAGGAAGAGGCAGAGGAAATCAAAGACAAAAAGAAAACACCTTTATGGAGGATCTCAGTGAAATGGAAGACATCCTTGGAAGCATGAGTTTTAAAAAGGCAATCTCCATCCTTATGACAACACTAAAAGAAATAAAAGAAGCCACAAGTGTCTGGGGCAAAATCATCGCAATAATCAAAGGATTAAGCGAAATGATAGATTAATGGCTAATAAGAAGGGGAAACTACTTGATACCAATGTATATATTTTCAACGCAAATGGTTTAAAAAGCAAGAAACAAGAAATCATTGACTTTTTAAAACGGAAGAAAGTGGACATGATGCTTATAACGGAAACACATCTAAAACCCACAGACAATTTCCGAATACCAAACATGAAAATTTACAGAAAGGACAGAGAGAGACAAAGGGGAGGGGGCACGGCAATCCTGATAAAATCAACCCTCACGCACCAACCAAAAACTTTGCCGGAACTTGAGAACATGGAAGCCAGTGCAGTGAGCATCAATGCAATAGATGGAGAAGTAACATTTATCGCCGCATACGTAAGCCCTCGGAAACAACTTACAGAGAATGACTTAAATAGTGCCATGTCAATATCTGAGAGGGTCATACTGGGTGGCGATCTAAATGCTAAACATCCGGCTTGGAATAGTAGAGTCACAAACGGAAAGGGTCAAAGATTAATAGAAATATCTGAAAGACTAAATCTAACAGTTATGGGCCCCGAGGAACCGACTTACATTCCTACCTCCGCAAGACAACAACCAGATGTACTGGATATAGTGATAGCAAAGAATATAAGACGAACTATAAATCTGGAAACCATAAATGACCTATCATCGGACCACAATCCAGTTTTGCTACAAATCAGGAAGTGGGAAAGCAGTCAAGAAAACCCGAAAATCCTTAAACAGACGGACTGGGATAGATTCACTAATTTAATTCAACAAAATATCTGTCCCACCATGGAATTAAATAATAAGCTGCAGATAGATAAAGCAATAAATACTCTAACAAAAATTATTAAAGAAGCAGAAAAACATGCCTCAGTCGTAACGGTAATGGAGACAAAAATGGAAGATCAAGGGTCAGCACTTATAGAAGAACTGAAGTACCTTAAGAACCAACACCGGAAGCGCTGGCAGAGATTTAGGGACCCAGCGGACAAAAGGGAAATGAACAGGTTCGCCAGGGAGATTAGGAAACGATTACAGGAAAGAAGAACCGAACAATGGGAGGACAAAATGTCCCGACTAACCCTCCAACACCGTGACGCATGGAGCCTAGTGCGAGCACTTAAAGAACCAAAACCAGGCAACCAAGCTATCATGGGTCCGAATGGAGCGGTCTTTGACTCAATGAGCCAGGCAGAAATTTTAGCAGACCATTTTGAAGCACAACATGCAACACCAGAAGTACAACTAACTATGGCCCAACAACGGGAAGAGGAAGAAACCAAGCAAATTGCCGAAAACATCAGGAAGTGTGAGGATCCAGTAAACCCTGAGCTAACGAGCCCAACAGAGATAAAAACAATCATCAGGCGACTTAGCAGCAACAAAGCACCAGGAGATGACAAAATCTCAAATATGCACCTTAAAAAACTGCCAAGAAAAGCAATAGTGTTAATAACAAGAATAATAAATAGCTGTATGCTACACTGCTACTTCCCAAAAAACTGGAAAACGGCCAAAATCATAGCCATCCCCAAAACAGGGAAAGCAAATACAGACCCAACCAATTATAGACCAATCAGCCTGCTCAGCAGTCTATCAAAAATCTATGAAAGGGTACTAAAAACAAGAATTACTCGACAACTTGAAGAAAATCATACAATACGACTGGAACAATTTGGATTTAAAGATAAATTATCGGCAACGCTACAACTATACAGAATGGCCGAATTGATAAGCAAAGGTTTCAACACTTCCAAGTCAACAGCGGTGGTCTTCCTGGATATCCAGAAAGCATATGATAAAGTTTGGCACGATATGCTGTTAAGGAAGCTACAACAAGAGACACAGATAGATCAGTGCTACATACGAATAATAGCAGACTACCTTACAAATCGAACCTTCTACGTGTCAGTAAAAGGACAGAGATCGACAAAACGACTAATGACAGCGGGAGTACCACAGGGATCAGTCATATCACCACCATGTTTTAAAGTCTACGTTAACAAATTCCCTGCAATTCCGGGAATCACCTTAGCTCAGTTCGCTGATGATACAGCTGCTATGTGTTCAGGACGTCAATTCAATGCAATAATTAATAAGATGCAGAGACAACTGCAAGAAGTAGAGAAATGGTGCATAACAAATAAAGTGTGCATCAACGCCAACAAGAGCGCGGCCGTGTTCTTCACAAAAAGACGAAGGAAACCGGACACACAATTACAACTCGCAGGACATGGAATCCCCTGGAAAGAAAAGCACAAATACCTAGGAGTGATATTAGATTCAAAACTCTTGTACAACCACCATATCAAGGATAAGTGCCAAAAAACCCTAGGAATTCTAATGAACCTATATCCGATTCTGTACAGTAAGGAACTGTCATTAGAAACAAAAATACGCCTATACAAAACCATAATTAGACCAACCATGCTCTACGGATGTGAAGTATGGGGGACGGCAAGTAACGTCCACATTCAGAAACTACAAATAATACAGAATAGAAGCCTACGTATAATACTAAAAGCAAATAGATATACACGAATAGACGACCTCCACGATTGGACAAACATACCAAGGATTCATACGGCTATTTTCCAACAAACTGAAAGATTCCACGAAAACATGACCAGAACAAGGCAGTCAGTAGAAAACTTAAGAGACGTTGGGAACTACAAACCAAAGAGATGGCACAAGTATAAAGTCCCCCTAAGTATACTTTACCAACCAGAATAATACAATAAAATAAAAATATACCTAACCACAGATCCTGTCCTGTACATACAACAAGGAGGTTTTCCCCCTGATAAGGGTTTTACCCTCCAAAGTGCACACCACAAAAAGAGAAAACAGATACAATTTGACACAAAGAAGCAGAGCTACCAAAGGTAGCGGGGCTTGCAGAAAGACACAATGTGACAAAAAAAAAAAAAAAAAAAAAAAAAGAGGGGATGGTTTCTGGCATTAAATTAAATAATTAATTATATATGTTCACTATAATCATAGAAAAATTCCATAATAAGGAAGAAAAATAATGGAGTAGCACTGTGGTTGTCTCAGTGTTATTCTGTACAGTGGGAATGAACCTTTCGTGTGTTGCTGTGAGATGTTATTTAGCGATTTAAGGTTTTCAAATCGTGTCGGATGATCTATTTTTTCTAATATGTCACTATTTGACACACATATAATAATATTTTATACTGTTAATTATAGAAATAATATGTTTTAAGTATCACAAACAAGTCTGCTGCGTGATAGCATGTGATTACCATGGTGCTTGAGATTTTACATTGTTTTGCTTATATTTTATAGAAATTTTTTATTATGGCGTCGACGCAGTCAAAAGAAATAAATTCTGTGACCTTAAGTGATCTTAAATATATTGAATTTCCTCAATAATCTCTCCATGAGAAACTTACATTTATGAATAGGGGGCGTTCAACCCTAAATGTTATAATAGCTCAACCTTATTATTAAAACAATCCTTTTAACAGTAACCATGAGTAGGTAGGCCTATTTACACATAGCAGCACCCTCAGTAGTTTAGTCACGACTCGCCACTGCTTGTACATATGTACAGGCTTAATGGGATATGGCAGCGCTAGTCCGACGCGAGTCCCTCTGCTAACAGAACGCCATTACTGCCGACGATGGTCATCCAAGGAAGTGCAGATCCGCAATTCATTGACCTACTGGTGAATAGAGTCGCATTGTGTTCAGCGATGGAGAAGGAATTGACTGAGTGACTGCTGATAGCCAATTTTACAATTCTTGTGTGATATGAGGCCAGTCTTTTGTTTCATCGTTATTATTTGGTTTCCAGTAACCATTCGACTGAAATGATTGAAATAATGATTTGTGATTGGCGAAGTTTGATAATCTATTTCAGAATTGTGTAGGCAGATTATACGGTGATGTGTGTTTGTACTGATTCAGATGCAGTTATTCCGAAGTTCTACAGATGACATAGTATTTCAATCTTAAAATATTTCTGTCTTTATGTTATTCTACCCTCATCTGTGGCATCTGCTTCCTCTCTTTGTCTTTATTTGTTCATAAATTTGGAGATAGTTTCTTGGTAGAAGACTTTGTAGCACTGATAATGCTAATGTTACAATATTTAACACTACTATGTTTATTATTTCAGCTGCCAATACCTTGGAAGAGTATTTTGACATCTTTCCCTTTTTGGGTAAATGTAGGCCTTAGTTGGGGCTGTATATGGGGAATGTTTACAATCCTTACGCAAGCACCAACATATTTCCAGAATATTCATGGATGGAGCATACAATTGGTAAGTGATATATGTATTGATAGACCTATGTATGTCATACCTGTATAATGAATGTACTGTAGAATTGTAAATACCTCTTAAAATTTTTCAGATCTGTTAACATAATTTACTTGAAAAGTATTTCTCTCCATTCTTCCTTACACATAAGTCTCTAACTGGAATTGAAATATATCTTTCACTGCTTTATAGAAATGGGGCAGATAAGTTGTCAGCAAAAACTGAAATATCAGTGCATAGGAGGAACTACGCCAGAGTTTTTTTTTTTTTTTTAATAACACAATAGTAAATTGAGAGTAGAATGAGAGTTCGCGTCTGTATTTTGGAAGGATGCAGGTTTGATAACCAGTCTGGTTATTCTGATTTCAGTTTTCCATGGTTTAGAATGGCTGATTTCATTCTCGTTTCTTGCTCTTAGTCATCTCCCGGCTCTAATGATTACAACGTTGTCCAGATTAATACCCACTAAAAAAGAAAGAAAAAAACTAGAGTATTCCCTCTTTGACATAAAACTAGCTTTATTGATGTTAAGAGATGAGACGCAAATGGTTGAGCAGAGCACAAGGATACACAACATGTTGCACATCTTCCCAATAAATATTGGTGGGTGTAGGTTACACAAGTAATAAGGGCTCAAGAAGCAGTTCTGGTGGATGTAAGAGCTTTCAATCAAACAGTGGCTAAAACTGCGTGTTTTTCTATGTATGGTTATAAAAAGACGCATATTAGAAAATTGTAACAGCTCAAAGAAATAATATAAATAAGGAAAGAAATATTTATTTAAAAACAAAACGTTACTTACAAATAATGCTCTCGGGTGACTAGCCGAGTTATAGAAGTGTTATAATAATCACACAATATTTCGGCGCTCTGAATCGTCGACGCCATCTTCCGGTGAAGTGAGGTCAGGAACATGCGAAGCTGCTGAGCTAGACCAGATTCCCGCTGCTAACCTCTGATTGGTCGGCTGTGGAACCAGTCGTAGCAGGGGTCAAATCTCGTTGCGGCTTGAATCGATGCCAAGGTGGAGTTACGGCTAGATTTGATGTCCTTTTCCACATGACATATAGCGGATGGGCTTAAAATCACCGCTCCTTCGAAGAAGATATCCGAAAACAAAGCCTTCACGATAAATTGTTTGTCCAACTGATGGGTCAACACGAATCCGTTGCGGGCCTCATATTGAACCATGCTGCCACGTGATTGGTCAGATTTGTAACCAATGGTAGCCGGGGTCATGTGGAAAAGGACATCAAATCTAGCCGTAACTCCACCTTGGCATCGATTCAAGCAGCAGCCACGCCAATTTACTGCCAATTAATTTCCGGCAGAGGGTTTTGGAGGCTTTGTCGTTAGACATTTCCTCCAAGTTTGTTAGGTGAGTCATATCCTGGCTGTAGGTGTGTCTGTAGTTTTGGTGTTCTTACTTGTCAGTCATAGTTTCGGTGTATCTAATGGTTCGAAATGAGAGCAATGGGCCCGGCATATGGTCCGAGGCCAGTTGCATAACTCCCCAGCTCTTTTATTAGTGGGTTTGCAGAGTTTTGCGCTAGTTTGTAAAATTTGATAGCGAGTTCTTTGAATCTATGTTTCAGGGTTTGAAGACCTGTAGCTTCATGTATTGCGTTAGTGGGAAACCTGCTGTCTACGTGCAGGGCTCTCTTTAGTGCTCTATTTTGCACGACCTGTAGACGGTGTAGATAAGTGTTGGCAGCATAACCCCATACAGGGCAGGCATATTCAAATATTGGCCTGATCAGGGAGCAGTAGATCCGCACGCCCGTGGACGCAGGTAGCTTGCTGTCCTTATTGATAAGCGGGTATAGTGCTTGCAGCCTTGCGCTGGCACGTTTACGCAGGTCCTCTATATGGCTCTCCACGTTAGTCTTGAGTCCAGTGTAACTCCCAGGTATCGTACAGTTTTAGACCAAGGTATCTGATTGTTGTTTAATTTCAGCTGAGGGTCCGGCTGCTGACGCAAGCGTGGCCCTCTTCTTCTAGTTAACATGATGGCCTGGGTTTTGGCGGGGTTGATCTCAATTCTCCAACGCCTCGCCCAGGCCTCGGTTTTCTGTAGCACGTTTTGCAGGCGTTGAGTGACGATGGCCTTGCTACGGTTGCTGGTGAAAAAGGCGGTGTCGTCTGCATAAGTAGCTGTGTTGACATTTTCTTGGGTGGACACGTTTGCTATATACAGGCAGTACAGCAAGGGCCGAGGGCCGATCCTTGGGGTACGTCAGCCATTATTCTGCGTCGGGTTGATGTGACTTTGTCGACTCTTACGCTGAATGTTCGTTCCTCTAGGTACGTCTTGATCAGCTTGATTAATTTGCCAGGAAACCCCTTCTCATATAGTCTCAGCAGGAGGCCAGCGTGCCAGACTGAGTCAAAGGCTCGGGAAATATCCAGAAGTACCATTCCACAGTAGTGTTTAAATTGAACGCTCGAGTGGCAGTCTCAACCACCCTCATCAGCTGTTGAGTGGTCGAATGCCCACGGCGAAACCCTAGCTGGTGGTTGGGTAAAATTCCTTGGTGTTCAATGTGGCGATTTAATCGTTTCAGGAGCAGGCGCTCAATCACTTTACTTACTGAGGGAAGCAGGCTGATGGGTCTATAGTTTTGTGGCAGTGATGGATTTTTCCCAGCCTTATGGATCGCAGCGATTTCTGCCTGCTTCCATCTCGTCGGGTATGTCTGCGTTTGAATAATGTTATTGAAGAGGGCAGGAAGGTAGTCCTCGGCTGCCGTCGGCAGATTACGCAAACAGATGTTTCCGATCCTGTCAACTCCCGGAGCCTTCCTAGGATGGAGGGTGGCCATACTGCTGTGTACCTCTTGAGACGTGATTGGCTCGATGTCATGTTCGTCATCGTCCGCAGCTTCAAGGAAGACATTGAGTCGTCTGTTGACTTCCGCCAAGCGGTTGGCATCGCCAGGGGCTGGGTGGAAGTTACTTTCGAAAACGTCCGCCAATGCATTTGCCTTGTCTTCAGGACGATAAAGAAGTCCGCGATCTCCTAGTAAAGGTGGAATCCTGTGGCGTTTTTTGGTAAACCTGCGAGTCTGAGTCCATAGCGTGCCGTCGTCAGGTTGTAACACGGATAGTCGGGCATTCCATACTTGATTTCGGTGGTCGTTCAATGAGGCCTTCAGTTCCTTCTGGAGGCGGTTTAAAAGTTTCCTGGTGGCTGGGTTCTTCGTAAGCCTCCTTCGCGACTCGGTTTTTGTGCCGGATCGCTGCTAGCAGGTGAGGAGGGAGTTTTGTCGAAAGTTCTGGGCTAGTCCTTAGTGCCGTGGTGTTGGTGATGGCATTCATTACCGCACTTTCGAATACTTCTAGGACTGTGTCAGGGTTATCGTCTGCGGGGGTGTCTTCCAGAGCCTCCTCTATAATTTCTCGATATCTCCTCCAGTCTGTAGCTTTGAAGTCGTAGTTTGGATTGTCGTCAAGCTGTAAGGTGCCTGTACCCACCTCGAAGATGACCGGAAGGTGGTCTGAGGACAGGGTGTCTACTGTGGAGGCGGCAATGAATCCAGGAATATTCTTTGAGACGAGAACGTCTAGGATGTCCGGTCGACCAGCGTGATAAGGGTAATGGGTGGGCTCCTCAAGGGCCCACACACACATGTTGTGTCTATTGACAACTCTTCTTAGAATTTTGCCTGCCTGATTAGGTCTGTTACAATGCCAGTCAGCATGCTTTGCATTTAGATCTCCCCTATAAGAAGTTTGCCTCTTATAGAAGCTAGCTTGGCTACCTCTGCCTCTGGGAACTGTCCACGTGGGGGTCGATAGGCAGAGATGATCGTTATGTTCCCTCTAGCTGTGCTTACTTCTATGGCGATGGCCTCGGTGATTAAAGGTCTGGAAGACGGGTTTCAAGGTGAGGAATGCTTCTTTTCACATAAATAGCGACACCACATCCAGCAGTGGGTCGATCCCTTCTGAAGCATTCATAGTTTGCGACCGACGCTCGCAGACCAGGTTTCAGGTGTGTCTCGCTGACAAGACACACGTCTATGTTGTATTTTGCGATGAAGCTTCTAAATTCTTGGAGTTGGGTATATAAACCATTAGCGTTCCATACGCAGATGGAGAGACTGCTGGCACGAGGTCTTCTATCCATGATTAGTAGGATTGGTGCTGGTGGTGGTGGTTGTCATAACTGCTGCTTGGATATCTGCGGGCAGACGGTTCATCCTGTCTATAAGATGTAATAGAGTATCAAAGACTTTTTCTATCATGCTAAAAAGTCTTTCAACTCCGACATTCTGAGCTGATGCGGCGGTTCGGAGTGGTCCGTTGCGACGACGAGTGCGTTGTCTGGTAGCTGAAGTAGAAAACCGTGGTGGTTTTGGGTTTTCTGCTGGTGGGGAGGCTTCAGTGATCTGATCCACAGGCTCTGAGTTCGCGGCTATGTTGCAGTCAGAATCTGTTGTGGAGTTTGGTCCTGTCCCTGCAGTGGCCGCGTAGGATTGTCCGGCCTTCCGCCGGCTGGTGGTCTTTTTATTCATAGGTGCCTGCCGGGGATGTGAATTAGTAGGTGGAACTTGTGGGAGGTTTTCTTTGGCCCGGTTTGTCGCCGGGGGATCGTTGCTTTCCATTTTTGATTGAGTAGAATTTGTTCCTCTGTCTTCTGTTTTTTGAGAAGAGTTTGTTCCTCTGTATCGATCACGGGCTTTCTTATATGAAATACAGCCTCGTAGCTAGCGACGTGCTTGCCGTCGCAGTTGCTGCATTTGGCGGCATCCAGGGTCTTCTGCAATGAAAATTCGTTTGATTCATGTCCCCCCGCACATTTTACACATACAGGGTCCATCCTGCAATGCCTGGCCACATGACCATACAATTGGCACCTGTAACATTGTGGAGGTCCAGGAGATGATCTAAGCTTTTCGGTAGAGACCTTGAGGTGTGATATGGACTCTACCTGAAACAGATTCCTATTGGCTGGTAGTCTGGAGCCACCACCAGGAATAACGGCATGGCAACGTTTGTACCTGGTCGTTTGAGCTGAGCAACAGTTTGTATTTCGAACCCCATGTCCTGGAGCTCTTCCTTCAAATCTGCTGTGGGGTAAGTTCGAGGGATACCCCTGAAAACTACTTTAATCAGCTTTACTGCCCCAGTGGGGAAGGTAAAGTAGGGAGTTTTGTTGGCTGCAAGCATGTTTGTTACATTTAAGTAATCTTCTGTAGTAGTGAATGTGAATTTAATTTTATCGCCACCAGCTGTTTTGGCAGCGAAGGGACCTTTTACTGCATTGGCCACCCAGTCGTGTAGTTTTTTGTAACTTTCCTCGAACTGAACAACGATGGGTGGGATGTTGGAGTTCTTCTTTGCCTCCTGTATTTCGTTTGATTCCTGCACTACATCTTGCAGAGGCTGGAATGGGTTTGAGGTCTCAACGACCTGCGCTGTGTCAGTGGTTGGAGATGCCCTTGCTGTACGACGGGGAGAGATGAATTGCTGTTCATCCAGGTGTTGAGGCACTAGCGGTGATGGCTTCACTGTTGCAGCTGATACAGCGGATAGTAGACTGAGGTCTACTGAGTAGTGTAGTATGCTGTGGGTTGCTGGAAAGGAAGTAGCTGCCGTTATCGACGGGCGGCTCTTATTCTGTTTCTTGGCCCCTTGACTTTAGGTTCAGTTGCCCGTTTCTTGTATAGATTCTTGTCATCGGATGTGGCAGCAGTAGTGACTGCCCCACGCTTGCGGGAGGCTGAGGTTTCGCATTCCATGTCCTGGTAGTCAAGTTCAGTAGAGATGGATTCGTTGTCCGACGGGGGTTCCACTCCCGCAGGAGTGGGCCGTGGAGCGGTAATTCCCTAACGCCTCGGGCAGGGAGGGCAAGGCAGTCCCCAAAAAAGAGGAAGGAAGCCTCTTCCTAACTTCGCTTCGCAAGCGAGACGGAATTCACATAAACTAGGATACAGTACCAGTGATCGATTCAAGCCGCAACGAGATTTGACCCCTGCTACGACTGGTTCCACAGCCGACCAATCAGAGGTTAGCAGCGGGAATCTGGTCTAGCTAAGCAGCTTCGCATGTTCCTGACCTCACTTACACACCACACTACTACTAGCGTGCTGGTATTGGTATACGCGTGTACGCTTCTCTGTGACTCGTGTATGCTAATTCTATCTCGCTTAGCGAAGGTGATTGTAAGCGAAATTGCTTGCTTCTTCTTTGGGGATCCTTTGCCCTCCCATTCCGAGGCGATAGGGATTTACCACCACACGGCCCACTCCCGAGCGGAGTGGAACCCCCTGGTGAGAGCGCTAGGGTTGTGTCTGACCCCAGGAACCTTGCGGTGATAACACGGGGTCAGCACAACACTCCTGTTCCTATGTCTGCTGAAGAAAGCGTCGTCATGCCCACCGACAGAGACTTATCTTCTGCCGGAAGCACTATTATGCCTTCTGACGGAGGCCACTCCTCGGAAATCGCCATGCAAGAGGGACCTGTCTATGGTGCTGCTACAGCTCCTAATGTCATCACTCAACCTGATGTTCACTGCAGCTATTCGGTGATGGATTACGAAGAGGCCACCTCCTCGCGCAAGAGGGGCGCGGACAACCTCGGCAATGACAAGGAGGAAGTCAGGCAAACCAAAAGGACAGCAAAACTCGCCGTCAAGACAAGGACCAAGATGCCTCCCCCACCACCCAAAGGCAACAGATCAAGGACGACTGAGGATGAAGAAGGCTGGCGCAAACCGCGCCGACCAGCCCCAGCGGCTCAACTGAACATCAAAAGCCACAGCTACAAGTCCGGCTAGCACAAGCAACTCGTTCGCGCCGCTGCTCACTGCTGACGGGCCAGCTAAGGATGGTGCTCCCGAAACTGTCACCAGGGAACCTAAACCGGCCCCGCTCATGGTTTCATACAAGGATGATTACAGAAATCTGTACACCATCTTAAAGAAGATTTGCAAGAACGAGTGCGGAGTGAGGCCTGCCGGTCGCGACCTCTACAAACTCCTACCCAAGACTAAGGCTGACCACCAGGCTATCTCTGCCTATGCGTCAACACACCAAATCCCCTTCTATACATTTCCGACAGAAGCGGATAAAAACATCAAGGTGGTCATCAGAGGATTACCATTTAACTTCTCCCCAGAATATATTAAAGAAGAGCTGGAGGAACGCAATTTGGTGGCGAGAACAGTGTCAGACTGCGCTCTCCTAAAACTGGACAAGAGATTCCACTGTTCTTGGTGGTTCTCTCTGACAATATGGACAACAGAGCAATTTAAGATGACTTCACTCTGCTCTGTTAAAGTACAACAGAAAACTACGAAGCACTCGAGGGCCACCTCAGTGTTTCAATTGTCAAGGTGTGGGTCATGTTTCCCGTCACTGTGTTATGCCACCAAAATGCGTAAAGTGTGCTGGTGAACACACACTAGAGAATGCGCCCTGAAGAAAGGCGAAACTCTTCCAAAATGCGCTAACTGTGGCGGAGAGCATGTTGCAAGTTATCGCAAATGCCAAGCCTTTAGCAAATTCAATGAGAAACAGAAAGCCAACAACGCTTCCTACATTGCAATGATGCTTAAGAAGAAGCAACAGAAGAAGAAGAAGGAGGATGAAACAACCGAATCTGCCAACAAAAAGACGAATCAGGATCAAACAACCCTGGAATCCACTCAAAGAACCACTTACGCTGAGGCTTCTACAAACCTACCACGTAACTCACCGGATGCAAGGAAGGATCAGAGGGATAATCACAATAACCTCTCTTCCACCCAAACCAAGGAAACCTCAAATAAGAGTCAGAAGGCGGACGAGCCAATTGCCGTCCTCCGACAAGGACAACCCTCAGGTTGACACTGCGTTGCTCATGAACATGGTGATGTCTCTGCTACAGACGGTCACCACGTTAGTCCAAGATCTCCATAAGCAAATCACTGACTTACCAAAACAAACCGCTGAGGCAGTCAAGTTGGCAGTAATTGCCGTCCAACAAGCTAACAAGGAACATCATGGCTAATGCCATTGAGGATCTCACCATATGCTCATGGAACGCCAACGGCCTCTGGCGACAGTTGGGCGAATTCAAAGAATTTCTACGCGACGAGGGGATAGACGTCTGCCTCGTAAATGAAACGCACCTCAAGCCGGGGGTGAAAGCCGCCGCACCCAACTACTCTTGCTATAGGCACGATCGACCTACAGCGGGAGGTGGTACCGCTGTATACGTCAAGAATACCATAAAGCATTATCAGATAAATTTGCCACCTTTGGAGACCATCGAAGCTACTGGTGTCGCCGTCGAGACTTCCCGAGGGAGAGTACTATTTGTGGCAGCTTATAGACCTCCAGGAGCCGTCTACATGAAGCAGACTTCTCGGCCCTCCTTCGTCTGCGCGGTAACGTTTTCATAGCGGGAGATCTTAACGCCAAACATGCTGCATGGAACTCTCGCGTCACCAACACGAACGGCCGGAAGCTCCTGCGAGTTGTGAAAACAACGATGCCGTTACCTGGGGTCCAACTGAACCCACCATCTACGGACACGGACTGCCTGATGTCCTGGACATTGCAATCACGAAAGGATTGCAACATAACATAGCTGTGGTCTCAAAAACTGCCTTATCTTCAGACCACATTCCTGTTTTGTTTTACATGGCTGCAGATGTCACTCCACGAGCCGACAAACTACGCAGGAATCTCAATTACATAGATTGGGATTCTTTCAAAGATTTCCTCTCTGCGCATAGAAGAGGCACCGCCACCGGCTGTATCCGGCCCTTCCACCGCTATGGCCAACTTGGCGGATTGGATCAATGAGGCTGCAGATGCGGCCACCCGGCCGAGACGCAAACAGCCGATCCGTTCGAGGCAACTCCCTCCGGAAATCAGAGAGGCCATCATCGTCAAGAATCATCTGACTAGGGAGTGGCATGTCACTCGTGATGCAGCCACTAAGCGAATAATTAATCGCATGCAGAGGGAAATTAAGGCTGAAGTGGACAAGCACAACATCTCGGAATGGTCCAACTTCATCTCCACCTTGGACGTCGAGGACGGGTCCGCCTGGCGTACGACGAAGGCCCTACTCCGGAGGAGGCATAAAATCCCGCCACTGGTGGTCGGAAATGACTATGTCTGTGAGCCTGAGGAAAAGGCAGAAGCTCTGGCCGTAAACTTCGAGGCAAATTTTCAACCAGTCAACGAGCCCAAAGACGACGACCATATTCGTCTGGTCGAAGAAAGACCGTGCGGCGATTCCTTGAAGCCGTTTCCCCCTGAAGAGGATCGTATTGGCGAGATAACGACACAAGAGGTTGCGTCTATGCTCTCGAGCCTCATTGTTAAGAGAGCTGCAGGACACGATGGCATCGGCGGAGGCATCCTTCGTCAACTGCCCCCAATCGCCGTTCAGTTCTGTAACAGACGCCTTCAACCAAATTCTCCTAACGGGTGAATATCAACTACTTGGAAGCATGCTGACATCATACCGATTCCGAAGGTAGGCAAGGACAGAAGATCCCCCCAAGTCCTACAGGCCAATCAGTCTTTTGCCGACTCTCTCCAAAGTTTTTGAGCGTCTCTATCTCAAAAGACTACGCGCTGTCATCGACAGAGAGGGGCTGTTGCCTGATGAACAGTTAGGTTTTCGAAGACATCACTCAACACCCCAACAACTGCTCCGTCTCACAGAAGAGGCCTTCTCCGCCTTCGAACGTCGGGAATACTTCGGCGCAGTACTGCTTGATGTCAGCCGTGCCTTTGATTCCGTCTGGCATCAGGGTCTCATATATAAACTGCTCACTCAAGGAGTACCACTCTCCCATGTTAAGCTCCTGAAGAACTATCTTGAGGGAAGAACTTTCAGAGTTGTGATGGACGGTGGCATCTCAGCTATTAAGAACATCTCTGCGGGTGTCCCACAAGGGTCAGTTATTGGCCCAGTCCTGTACAGTTTATACACGGCGGATACACCATCCACAGCTCGCGTGAAGAAAGCGTTATATGCTGACGACATCGCCTATTTTGCTAAGAGCCTGAATGTTCATCTCTTACGCAGAAGGCTACAGCAGGCTTGCGACAACATTCAGCAATGGGGCACTAAATGGAGGCTTGCCTATAACGCTTCCAAAAGCCAGGCAATTATCATTACCAGGAAGAAAGTTCCTCAGCTACCTCCTCTGGTACTCTTCGGCGAGCATATAACCTGGACGAGGACGGCAACTTACCTCGGTGTCCAACTTGATAGGGGAATGACGTGGAAACCTCACGTCACCAACGTTCGGGCCAAAGCATCTGGGAGACTAAGTTCGCTCTACCCAGTATTGAATCCCACATCTAAATTAAGATCGGACCTAGGGATCCGTCTATACACCGCCCTAGTGAGACCTATACTGGAGTACGCTGCGGTTGTGTGGGGCAACACAGCGCAAGCATATCTTCAGCTACTGCAAAACTATACAGAATAGAGCCATCAGATTTGCTCATCACCTCCCCAGGGACACGAGGACTGACTACCTTCATCGTCTGAGTGGATTACCGAAACTTCGTGTCAGAATCAAACAGCTGGCTACGCAGTTTTATGAAAATGCGCAGAAATCAAACAATCCGTTGATCTCAGCATTGGGAGCAGACCCCACATACAATGACCGACTAAGGTGGCCCAAGAAAATTCTTGACCACCAGTAAAGAAGTAAAACACCTGGTAGGAACAACCTGATTAGGACACACCGAATACGACAACCATACTAGCAAACTGGAAGGAGATGCGCTGCAGCGCACAACCTTCCCCATAATCTGGGACTACCGCTTTCCCAGTCATTGACGTCTGTCTGTCTGTCTGTCTGACCTCACTTCACCGGAGGGCCGCTTCACCGGAAGATGGCGCCGACGATTCAGAGCGCCGAAATATTGTGTGATTATTATAACACTTCTATAACTCGGCTAGTCACCCGAGAGCATTTTTTTGTATTCTCAACGCTGAGAAAGACTTCGTAATTATATAAAACGTTACTTACATACTATCCTGGGACGTGACAATGATAATGAGATTGGAGACAAGGGAATATAGTAGAATTAGAAAACAGCAATACAGAAGGTAATACATGAAACAACTGAACTAATAACGATACTAGCAGAAAGGGAAGCTAAAAATGCATTCACGAGGAATATTATGGCTGAAGTTGCAGAATAATTTATGTGGTTATATTAGAAAACTGAAGGAAAGTAAAGGTAATCAGACAGTTATGGATAATGATATGGAAGAAGATACTAAGGATATAAAAATACTGAGTTAATAAGTAATTGGTTTAGTGAGACTCGTAGGGACTATCACGCTGGGATACAATGTACAACGTTAGAGGAAGGACTGTGATGATTCCATTTCTTGAGCTTACAAGGTTAAGGAAATTAAGTACCGATTTAAATATTGACAACCCATAATGGGGCTAACAATCCCCTTTTAATGTTGAGAATATTACCGGGCCATTGATTATTCCATGTTTCCGATTGTACTCAAGTAGAATTCTTGCAGTTTTATTTTCCTGCCTTAGATATAAATTTTGAGGTGAAGCTAAAGGCGTATAGTACATGTATGTGTTTCTTTTATCCTTCTCGCGTTGGAGATGTTTTGTAATCGAGTTTCGTGTCGCCGTTACAAGCAGTTAAAGCCTAGAGAATCATTGATTCTCTTTCCGGGAACTTAAACTTCACTGAGAAATAACTGTTACGGCGTGAATGACAACTCTTTACTTCTAGTTCCAACAAGTACCCTGTACCTTTGTAGCTTCATGCAAATTAAAAAAATCCTATAAATTTTTCCGTAATTAATTCCGCTGGGGTTAGTGGTAAAAGACTAATAATTATTTAACTGAACAAAAGTGAATGTGGCCTGGAATGGATCGACTCTGTTACATAGTGAAAACCCAAAATACCTCGGCGTAACTCTTGACAGAGGTGTCACTTTTAAAAGCCATTGTCGCTATGTCAAGATGAAAGTATCAGCACGCAACAACATCTTAAGCAAGTTGACCGGATCTAGTTGGGGAGCTAACCCAAGCGCCATCCGCACCTCTGCCTTATGCTACTCCGCAGCAGAGTGTGCACGTCTTGTGTGGCAAAAATCCAGCCATGCTAAGATAGTAGACGTTGCTCTCCACAGAACATGCCGGCTTATCACAGGTTGTCTCAGACCATCGCCTGTGAGCAAAGTGGAGATACTAGCTGGCATCGCCCCTAGACACATACGCCGGGAAGTTGCCACCAGCGTGGCAAGGCTTGAAGTGAACGAAGATGCCCGACACCCCTTACATGGCTATACACCAGCGCCATCTAGACCAAAGCCCCGATCAAGATTCATGTGGACTTCAAAGCCACCAAATGGTCCTCCAAGTAATGAAAGAATGCTGGCCTAGGAGAAGAGAATGCAATATGGTTTCGAGTGGATCAAGCCAAAAGAAGGTCTACCACCTGAAACTGAACAACCATGGCCCAAATGGAAGTCATTAAACAGTTTTCGTGTTGGACGCTGCAAAGATACTCTGTTGCGTCCTGGTTGGCTTTTACTTCCGCGAGCGGTTCGGAAGATGAGAGCTTGATATTAGAATCAATTGCAACATGGGTATTCACTTCAGACTAGGGAACTCGGAGAGGAATAACTGGTAGAAATAAAAACAAACACACACAAGAATTATCAGAGACAAGTTTGCAGCTCACGAAGACCGACTTACATCTGTGAACCTAAGTTCCGTCGGTAAGGCTTGCTAAGAAAATCAAAGTCTAAGGGAGTCAAAGTCTAAGGCTAAGGGAGGCGCGAGTTCTGAATTCTAAGTTCAACTCCTACATTTGTTTAACCTAAGTCCCAGGGAGGTGCGCGGCTTCGAAGTACTATTCGACCATGTCGTTCCGTCGACTAAGTCCTATACTGGCATCAGAGCCTATGCCAGAACCTAAGTTCTGCTTCCTCATGAAGCCTGAAGGCGAGAGTCGAAGGCCTGCTAGTCTAGCTGCCGTGCCCCGCTCCGGACAGCTTCCAACCCCACTCACTGGCGGCTGGTCCCTAACTAGCTCTGTTGCTTGCTGGCCCTACTCTGTAGTAGCTGCCATGCCCCGCACTGGTCAGCTCCGACCCCACACTCTGGCGGTCGGTCCTACTCTGGCTTCAGTGGCCAAACGACCCCCTTATATATCGCTTGATTGCGTCCTTAATCTGCCTTCCAGAAGCTTCTGTAGCTTCTGTCACGTACTCCCCCGGGTCACATGCCTATTCACCTATTTCGGGCCCCCGGTGGCTGCTTCCCGGATACCTCTTTTGGTAGCTTCCATGTCTAATGACGTTGTTGATCTGTGTTCTGGAGACTTTCTAGTCGTTGCCTCACTAATGGCTCTTTTCCTATACTTGCGGCTTCTCACGCAACTGAATATTCCTAACTATTTTGTGCTTATTTCACGATATTCGTGACACATTCGCGACAACTCTTGCCAGCTGGGGATACCTGGGAGATCAGCCAGATATCAAATGATCGTGCGGGGAGAGAGAAACCATGGTACGTATGCTATCCTGTCCACAACTCGGAATAAACATATCTCAATTTGACATCCAATCAGCTACTGACAAAGCCATCGTATTAGCGGAAAAAACTACCACATATCCGATTCTGCCATCGACATAAGAAGAAGAACTTTGAACTTAAACTTGAGAGACGAAAAAAAAAAACCGGAAACCGTGTATTCAACTTAACAGAATATGCTTTCTGCGTATAATTACTAACATCAAACAAGCTGAACTAAACCAATAGGAAATCGAATCACTAAATGGTGACCGTGGCAGTTTTGATACATATAAACAACTATAAGTAGTTCGTATTTATTTGTAAGAAATTGAGGTTCTGTCAACGAATCCAGAGAGGTTACAACCACACAGCGTCGAGCGCTGTCACTGCAACAGCTTTCGCGGTTCGCGTCTACACATAACTCAGTTAATTCGACCGGGAGACAAAGGTATACTTGTAAAGTGATTGGGTATCTGACATCACAGCTAAGTTTTCACATCCAAACAAATACTTTGAAACAGTCTGCTGTCGTCCCAGTCTCTTCCTCCCACCCTCCCCTAATGTACATGTAATATTCTACTCCATTGTGCGTAATCTGAAGTATAAGTTTCTATATATTTACTAACAATCCTTTTAAGTGTAGTCAATAAACTTTTTTTCTAATTGGAAACATTGCAAACATGTTGTTAAAGGGAAGAAGGTTTCCCTTGTTTTTGACTCTTTGAAGTGCGCTGTATTCCTTTGCATATCGAGATTCGTTCCTTGGGAAAGCGATTTCCTTAGCACTATTTTCTGTAGATATGAGTAACGATATTTATATCGAAATGGACGGTGATGTTCACAAATGAACAATTGATGAGACATAACCTGTTGTAGTAACTACAAGCATTCCGCCAGATTGAGAGAAACGCATCCCTTATTTCGAAATATTCAACAACGTTTTTGGGTTTTTGTCCTCTTACCATTAGTGATAAGGATATGGAAGCTGAAGTTGACCTCCTAGGGCACATCGGTAGTTAAAGATTTTTATGCCGAGCCATTTCACAGCACTTTAAAAATAATAGTCAGTCAGAGTCATCCGTGATTGATAGGCGATGTGCTGACAGTCTCTTTGCTGTTTGGGATATCAGGGTGATTGAAAATATTGAGAGATATGCGTTACAATTTGCAGACAGACACAACTAAGGATTTAGACCGCGTCATGCTGTTATCTCGAACCTGATTATTACGAGCGATATTTAACTTAATCTGATGAGATTTTAAACCAACGGTTCCAAAGGGAGCTCAACAATTTGTCAACGTTCCACAGGGAATAGCAACACACAGAAATGAAGATGAGGGTGAAAGACATTCATGTTGGCCTTTCAATGATGCGTCTGGGTGTTTATTATATGCTTGCAAAACAAGGCAATTTTTTTTTATTTATTTTTTTTTAAAGTTTTTGGATGTAAGAAACAACCTTCTTTTTTCTTGTTTTGCAGGTTGGATTTTTGTCTGGACTTCCTCACCTGTTTCGGATGGGATTGGCAGTTGGTGTAGGCTTCCTGTGTGACTATTTGCGTGCAAGTGGCATATTGACAGTTACTGGTGTTCGAAAAGTCGGAGGATTTATCAGTAAGTCTCGTCTTATATACGCGTATAAAAATATAAATGACCACAGTTTACTTTGGCTGTTATCACTGTGAAAATTAAATTTGCCGTTAATTACAGTTTTTTCTGAATATCTCAAGTTAACATGCAGGGAAAAAAGGGTTAGTTATAAATGCTTTTTGTTTTAATATACATTTCTTTAATCATTTTTTGTGTAAATTGCTAATTGCCTAACTGACACTTTATTTTATAGTCTCATTTTCTCATTCCATAGAATGGATCTAAATAGTGATTTCTTACTTGACTGACTTAATTATTATATTCAATGAAAATATTAATGTGGAAATGAAGCTCAGTGGATTCTCTTATGTTGCTTGAGCTCAGCATGGCATTCATGCAGAGACGATTTTGAATAGTAACTCCCTCAGTTCAACAAAGAAAAATATATTCGTTAGAAACAGATTTTAGTTTCCTACCAACCTTCTTTGATACTTTTTCACATAATCGCCAATCGTTTCTAATTATTTTTCATTACGATACAGCAGCTTCTTTAATCCTTCTACATACAAGTTCTCTGCCTGAGAACTGAATCTGTTCACAACAGCGGTCTTGAGTTCATTATTGTCTTCAAACTGTTTCACACTAAGCCACTGTTTCGAGTGCAAAAAGAGGAAATAGTCCGGACTGTATAACTAGTGATAAAAAAAGTTTCCAATTAAAACTTTGATTTTTCTCCCTTGTTTGGGCAGCATGAGGACGCATGTTGTCGTGGAGCGTCTTCAAATTTTGGTTGTACTTGTCAGTTTGGTGAGCTTTTCACAGTACATATCAGATGTAATTGATGTTCCGCATATCATGAACTCAACCAAAAGAACATCCATTTTGTCCCAGAAAACATTACCTATTATTTTTCGACTCCAGTAACAAATTGAAGTTAAAAGGCGCCACTGCATTGACTGTTGTTTTGATTTTACGTTGTTGTAGGATAACCACGACTCATCACATGTAACCATGTGGTAGAATAAGTCATTTCAATCTATTCGATAACAGTCCAAAAACGCTTGTCCACTTGACATTCAGGGGCTAGGCGGTGCAGTGCACCGGGGCCCCTACGCTCAGGGGGCTCCCAAGCGCAGTACAGAAGGCGTTCGCGGCAAACTGGCGACTTTTTTAGCTCTACCGTCGTCTAAGGGGGGCCCTCAGGGAAGTCCCCAACCACTGCTCAGGGGGGGGGGGGAAAGGCCGCCCATCTGGCCTGAGGGACCAAAATAATTTTTTTGCACCCGGGCCCTTGTTGACCTAGCTACGCCACTGTTGACATGCTTTACATTATTTGGTATTTGGTGGAACCCACCTTCCACACAATTTGTAATATCCAAACTATACCGTAACAATCATGAAAATAGTGGTGCATTCGTCAGCCAGAGCACTTATCATCGACCGTCAATCAGATCACAGTTTTTGGGCCAAGGGGCGCTGTGTGCGAGGTAGCTTCGCCGCCCTTGTAAACGATACCCTAGCTCTACACCTTCGCAAATGCTATGTCTCCTTTCTACATAGAGAGTAGAGAGTTTCCTCTGAGATATCATTGTTAGTACTGAAAAGTAGGCGTTTACCTTTTTAATGATAAAATTGTAGAGGAGGGGGCATTAGAACTTTTTTTTTTGTTGGAAGAGGGGCGTGTTACGAAAAACTTTGAGAACCCTAGCTCTGAATACTGAGCCTCCCACTCGGCTTTTTATCGTGCACGTTTGGGCAGCCATTTTTTAAGTCTTGACACCGTTATGTAACCTTTCATTCAATCATTACTATAAGTCCATAAATTAGCCACAACACAGATGAATTTGAGCACATCGTTAACGTTTTGTTAGAATCACTATACACACTTTGCAAATGATAAGAGCAACGATTATCGTGGACATTGTTGTCTGTATTCACTGACAAGAAAATCACTCCTGTATCAAAGCAATAATTGCAGTGGATTTAGAAACAATCAATAGGGCGTTTCATGCGTATAATCAGTGGCGCCGACAGTGGCGTAGCTAGGTCAACAAGGGCCCCGGTGCAAAAAATTTATTTTGGGCCCTCAGGCCAGACGGGCGACCTTTTTTTTTGCTTTGTTTTCTGGTAGGGGACACCTGAACTGAGGATGGGGGCCCTTGAATTGTTCTTTATGGGCCCCTGAGCAGCGAGGGCCCTTAGTGAGGGTCTCCTGTGTTCTCAGGGGCCCCTTAGACGACGGTAGAGCTAAAAAAAAAAAGATCTCCAGTTTGCCGTGAAGGCTCGTGGGCCCTCTAAACTGCGCTTGAGGGCCCCTAGAGGTGCGCTTAGGGGCCCCTTGAGGTATGCTTGGGGGCCCCCTGAGCGTGAGGGCCCCGGTGCACTGCACCGCCTAGCCCCATAGTAGCTACGCCCCTGGGCGCCGACTCTGTGGGTGCTCGGGGGCTCTGGGATAAATAGTGACCGCTGAGCACCCGTGAACATAGACGTCAACACTAATCAATAATGGACTTCGAGCGACAGCCGCCTGGCGAGGCAAGCCGTCTCGACGATATCGCACTTGCTTACGATGTGAGTGTGCACGTCATGTTCAAGGAGAATATAAACACTACGTAAGGTCATATCTAACGCTGTCTACTGTATGGTGAGTGTAGGTTTGATATGTAAAGAGGCGCACGCAAGCAATTGAAGTAACTCGACCCCGCGCTACCGCGCGCAAAATCAAGCCCGCTATCCGTCGCGCTTTACCCGTAAGGCATTCACTCAAGTTGGTTTTTCATCATCAAATAAAGTTTTAAATAGCATTGAATGTTTGACGTCCACTGTTTTTGTGTAGTTAATAGAGCCAATTTAGAAAGTGGCGTCAATGTACACTTAATGCTGTCAAAAAATAAACTACATGACATGAAAACAAATCGTTTTTTAGTGACCGGAGGCCTAGCCATAAAGGACAAGAGGACGAATATTCAAATTTCATTCGATGTTGGAGCTGTGAGATATTTTCGGGTTAAACACGTGGCAACAAATATGGGCGGTTGTCACATGATATCACTAACGAAGCGCGTACAATTTTGAGTGAAGAAATACTGCATAAAATAATAAAAGTAGTAGAAAATGAGTTCTATTATTCAGTTATTGTTGATAAAACTAGTGTCATTTCCAGTAATTAACAAGTCACACTCTTCTTTCGTTACGTGGACGCAAAGTGTAATATACATGAAAATTTTATCGACCTCTATGGAACGGTATCAACAATATCCAACAAAATTTGTTTGAAATTTTCAATGACATAAATTCGACATAAATATCAAGATGTGTAGGGTTCTATTTACAGATGATGCTTCTGATGTTAAAGCGCATACTAACCTTCAATTGTGGATTAAAGCTATCGAAGCAAGGGAAATTATCTGCATTGCACCGCTCAATCGTTAAACCTAGTTGTTCAGGACACTGTAAAAGAAGTGTACATGTAATAAGAGATTTTTTAGCGTGTTGTTTTCGTACGTGGTTCATAGAAAGACCATGCTTGTTTTGAATAACTACAGGCAACAGACGATGAACCTATCTTTGCGGCCTTTTGAACCAACAAGATAGTGTTGTCGTATATCTTCCTTAAAAACTATTCTAAACAATTATAGTATGCTGCTATGTTTTTTGAACGAAACAAATGGTCAGAAAGATAATACCTGTGCGAAAGCAAAAAGGTTTTTAAAAAGTCTTCAATCTTTTGAATCTCTTTTTATTATCATTTATGATAGATATTTTCGTTCATTTCGAAGCATTAAACGCAAATTTACAGAAGATTTCTTTACATCTGCAAAAATATGTAGATAATATTAATACTGTCAAGCACGTCGTATCATCCCAACGAACTGATGACAAATTTCAAAACTCTTGGAAATGGACTCTTGACTCAGTTTTTATATTGGTTGATCAACAAATCAGCATTAATAACTCCAAAAATAAGTAGGATAAATAGACATATAGACAATTCATCAAGTGAACAGCACTAATTTTCCTTGCGTGCTGTCCGGCATCTTGTAGTTTTAGATAAAGTCATTGGCCGTAGTGAGCAGCACTTTACTAAAAATACTATGACACGTTTGAATAACGTGGAACTATTTCTTACTGATTAAAATGACAGAAGCAGCAGTAACGTGAAAGAGTTCCTCGAAGATAACATTGATGTGGATCGTATGGTTCTTAATCGTGCTATTAGCAATTGCATGAACAAAAAATTTCAGACTGAACATTGTGAAAAACGGTTACGTATATATAATTTGGTATGTGAATCTATCCAAGATATGATGCCTGAAATCATCAAATTGTTAAAAATCGTTTCAACTATTCCAGTATGTACCGCAGAACCATCATTTTCATCATTGCAGAGAAAAAAAACTTATTTGAGGAGTACTACGGCTCAGCAAAGATTGAATGATCACATGGTAGTGCACGTATATCGAGAAATAGAGGATGAGATGGACCTACTAGATTTTGAAGATATATTTATAAACAGAGCTGTAGTTTGAGAAAATAAGTTTACATTGAAAAAAGTTGATAACATTATATAAATTAAAAATGTTTATTAATGTTGATCCTACAATTGTTAGTAAAACTGCGTTCATGAAGTAAGCGCTAATACATATCTCCATCTAATAAAAATTATGATACACACTGTTAATATAATGATTTAATTTTTATATTTTTATTATAATGATAGGTATCAGTTCGTTATTGTTCAATCTAGTATGTTTTATGCATATTTTTTCTATTTAATCTGTATATAAATTACTAGCTGTACTTGCGACTTCATTCACGTAGCGATCGTTGCGGATACAAATCAAATCCAATAATAAATTTCTGATTTCTTATAGTAAGACCCAAATCATTGGTTATCTATATATAACTATTATAAAGTTGAAAATCTGTAACTCTATAACTCAATTACGTTAAAAAGGTCGAACACATTTTAATGAAGTTTAGTGTGCATTTTGGCCTGGAACAGAATTAAGAAAATGCAAAAGCTTTCTTTCCTATCGGCGTGTCTGTTCGCTTATAACCTGAAATCTACTGGATAAATTTAGATGCGATTTGTACTATTATGTAAGACTATATTATTATCTATGCCTGCGACTTCGTTCATGTCTGTCAAGAATTTTGAAGGTTTTTATTAAATTTGCATGAAACCCTACAAATTTTTTGAGTAAAAAGTAGTGTATGTTATTCCCTGTCAAATCAGCAACCCGCCATTGAAAGTCTCGTTGAAATTAATTCACTCTCTTTGCCGGTTCTTTTTTTATATATAAATGATTCGTCAAATTAGCATGAGCACCCACGAGGTTTTCTAAAACTCGGCGCCCATGGGTATAATTTTGTTCAAATTTGCCAATATCAACTCTATTGATATTATAAATGTGAAAGTAAGTGTGTGTCTCTGTTTGTTACATTTTCGCTGCTTAACTGCTAAACTGATCTGGAAGAAAATTGATAAGAAAATATTATGGAAGGACGTAGGATACTTCTTTTCGGGATAAATAACATATTTTGTCCTGAAATTTTGAAAAACTAACGAATAGTGTCAGACAGGCAGGTAGCATGTGTAAATCTCTGTAATGTTATATCGGTAGTTCAGGCTTTGTTTCTCTCTCAGTCAGATTGTGTATGACCGGTTCATAAATTTCATGTACAGACGCATCTTATTATATTATATATAAAATTGGATGTTGGTGTATATATTGAATTTACTCTTTGATTGATTACTATGAAAGTTGCACACATTCGAATTTTTTCATGGAGAAGGTTTCTGATAAAAAAACTACTTTCTCTTCCACTTTATACCCCTTAATTATTATACAAACCCACAGTTTTTATCCAATTTGGATGGAACTTTGCACACGCATACTTTAAAACGAACGGAATAATACTGTCAACAATAGTTTTACAAATAATCGACCTCTCTTTTCCTTCCCAACCCCTTAATTTGTGTTAATATTCTTTATACAAAGCTGCTGTTTTTATTCGATATCGATGGAACTTTGCACATGCCTAATTTAAAACATACAAAAATAGGTCTATATTCCCTCCTTCCCACCTCTTAATTTTTGTAAATATTCTTTATACAAAGCTACAGTTTCTATCCGTTTTTGAAGGAACTAGGCACACTTATATTTAAAAATAAACAGAAAAATACTGTCTACATTTGGTTTGCAAAAGTCAAAACCCTATTCTCCTTTACTCCCACCCGTAATAATTTTCAATGTTCTTTAGAGAAACCCAGATTTTTATGAAACACTGCACACGTATACTTTGAAGCAAACAGAAAAATACTGTTTACATTAATTTTACAATAACTTAACCTCTCTCCTCCTTTCAATCCCCTTAATGTTTGTCAATGTTCTTTATATAAAGCTATAGTTTCTATTCGATTTTGAAGGAACTTTGCACATGCATACTTTTTTTAAAAAAATACAAAAATACTGTCTAAATTTGGTTTGCCAAAACGCAACCCCTCTGCCCCTTTACCCCCACCTCTCTTAATTTACAATGTTCTTTATAGATTCCCACAATTTTGAATGACGTCAAAATCGATTTAGCAGTTTTCAAGCTATGCCAGATTATTCATAAAACAAATGTGTCATATTGTCTCAGCTTGTGAAAACCGATTAGAAATCTGCATTTTCTGCGTGATGCCGGAACATACAGATATATTTCAGATACAGATTTATGGATGTGGTATATTAATGCGCGGATTATACATGTTTCGGTACCAGAGTAGCATCTTTAACAGTTGTTGTGATTAGGTTTAAATGGACTAAAATGCAAACTGACATTCCGTGTCACAGAATCCAATTTATCCCGTTTTCGGAATTATTCGGGTATATCAATATTTTGTTTACTTCTGGAAAGGGCTGGTGCCAAATTAATGAAACTTGGGACGCATAATTCCCATCTGAAATATAAAAATAGTGTACAGGTAAAAGAATCCCAATTAGACCGGGCTATGTCAGATATCTGCTAGTATTATATATATGTAGATTTACGCTGCACCAGATTATTATTTTGTGTTTATATGTATCCAACTCATCGATATCCAACCACACAAGGCTATAGGCTCGTTCGCACTGGGCGAGTAATTTAGTCGAGTGGCGAGTGAAAACGTGTGTGAACAGTGAAATTTAGTCGAGTAGTTTAGTCGAGTGGTTTAGTCGAGTCGATCCGTTTCGTTCTATTAAACCGGGCGAGTAGCACCCCCCACCACGCGCCACTCCCCCCACCACGCGCCACTAGACACTCGCTCAGCGGCTAACAAGTCTGAATGTATTGTTTGAATCGAGTTCATTATTAGTTGCATCAAGATGTCTTTTCGCTGAGCGAAGAAACAACTTTAAAATTTGTATCTAAATATTTAGAAAATGAATGCTTGTGGAATATTATGTCTCCACATTACAAAAACAGACAAATGAAGCAATCTGCTTATATTGATCTGGAAAATATAATGAACATACCAGGATTTGGTGAAAAGGAAATTAAACTGAAAATTAAAAACATCAGGTTTCTTCCGTTGCAGCCTGTACATCTTGCAAATACCACGCTACTTGTGTACTGTACTCGACCGCAGTGCGAACGATTTTTGGTCAGTGGCGAGTAATTTAGTTACTAAATCACTCGCCACTCGACTAAATTACTCGCCCAGTGCGAACGAGCCTTATATGCCGTTGCAAAGGGCAACAAAACCAAGAACATTGTGTAAAAAACGGTATTGACATAAGATGTCCCCAGAAAGTGACATAATTCTAAACCACAAATAAAATTCTCCCCGAGGTTACCACCACACGCCCCCAGTTTGTTGAAATTTTTAAATATGATTCAAATTTGTTTTCTTTATGAGACATTGGTCGAATGGTATGGTGATGGCTTATTTTATGCCGACTCCGTGCTTTTTGGGATACCGTTACATAACTTACATCTCTCTATATCCAATTCTAGCAATAAGATTCTATGTCCATGCATACGAAGTGAAGGGTAACAGCTAGTTTAAATATAAATGAAGTGTTATGATCTGATATTAACATGATCTGCCACAGTTGTCAGATAAATTTTTTTCTTCAGCACAAGGTTTTCTCATCATCAGTGCTAATAGTCTGAAGCATGCAGTTGTTACTATATTGACATGATGTTTTTTTAGCCTTGTGGATGTATATACTGATATTTATCACGAAGAAAATAACACTGAGAGGAGCGTTATAAATTTATCTCAAGTTTGTGGTTAATACTATTAGTTCAGAAAATAATTTATGTAAAATACAAGAGAGAGCGTATAAAGTTGGAATATAGACTGGAGTAAAGTAAACCTATTAATTAAATATTTATTTCAAATATCCTTGGTTTGAAAGACAAACGGAAGTTGTCATTTCTTTACAAAAATGGTTTGGTTATTATAATCTGCAAAATTAAAAAATAACTCCCATAGTAATCAAAAAGGGAAAAGGTTCTCCTACAAACACATCTTGGATATTAGATAAGGAATGATGGAAACATAAACTCAACATACCACAAATGGCGGCAGCTGTGAACGACTAATACAAAAAAGACAATCACATGGAACGCAATATTTCGGTGATTAACCTTGCGAACGTCAGTGTGTGCACAACTGACTCCTCCAAGTTCCTCACCTACTTGCACGAATAAGAGTTCAACACCGAAATTTTGAGTTACCTTTGTTTGTCGTTTTTCTGTTAGTAGTCCTCAGTCGCCGTCATCTGCGGTCTTATTTCCCTATCCTTTGTTAGTTTCATTTTAATACTAGCTGCCCCAACAGACTTCTTTCTGACAAAAGTTATTGTCCTATCGTAGTCCAATACAAAAAATAAATAAATAAAACGTATTACAGAGTGATCACTTTATTTAATGTCTCAATAATAAACTACGATTACTAACAAAAATAAGTTTTCTATTTCATAAACTGCAAGACGTTAGTAATAATGTGATGATATTTTTATTGTAATCATTTGTGGTAGACTATATTTTTTGTTTGGTTATCTGGCGCGTAAACAAATAAAGCTGACGGTTTTCCAAGGCGGGAGAAGGCAAGATACAACTGTCCATGAGAGAAGCATGGGTTTTAAAGATTAACGCCGCAAACACTCAAAGACTGACGCTGGGATTTATTTATGGTCGTAGCGAAAGCAAGCCGCACTGGAAATTGCAGTCGTTTAAATTCAAATGGTACGTCAGTTGGTACCATTGGAATACGAGGTATCAACACATCTTCTCCCTAATATTTTCCCTTTGGAATGGTTGCTTCGATCACATTGTTCAGTAATTTTTTCACTGTAAGCCGTGTGCCATTAAAAAAGACGCGGTTGGTTGATATTTCGCAACATTATGACCACCGATCCTACTTTTAATTGAAGATTATGAGGCAGCAATCCTGGCAAATCCAGTGAGTTCAAAAATTCTGGTGGATAGTTGACGATATCATCTTGGTTAGTTGCGCAATCAACTGATTTGTATGTCCTTAATCCACCGGCAATTTCATTTTGAATTTCGAAATTTATATAATTTACGTCCGTGTTTTTGTCTGTGTAATATAGTTCGGTTGTTCAACCAAAAAATTGACAGGAAATATAATGCAGCCAGTCAAAACGTTTACAGGGATTTTGTCATTACCAATGCCAATGAGTTGTTTTGAAAACATTTCTTCAAATCAATCATTTTGCAATTCCAAAGATAATCATAAAGCACCTTGGTATTGTTTTGATTGACTGGCAGTAATATTATTTTCGTTGATGACACACAACCCTTTATTTTCCTTCGAACTTTATTTTGGACAGGCATAGATTAATATCCATACAGTCTAATCAACTTGAAGGCATACCAGAGGCTAATCCTAACACGCATTTGATTTGTTTTGTTTTGATTGGCTGGTTTGTATGGGCAAAGAAAGGTGTTGATTTTACTATTTTCCTCGCAATTTTTACGTTTTTTCTCTCCATAAGAACCTTCCTTGTGGATTAACGAAAATATGAAGGAAAAAAAATTAGTCGAATTAGTCGAGCCGTTCTCGAGTTTTGCACTTAGCAACACATTTGACGATTCATTTTTTATTTATATAGAAGATTTTAGAAGTTAGAAAGTATTATTACTGGCAGCCAATTCAATCATCGTGAATTCTACCTGAACATAGTTTAAAACGAATGGAACCCATCACAAGGCTTACCAGAACATTGCATTCTTAAAACAATAGGATAAATGTGGCTCAATCGTCAGACGATAATGCATATCGCTTCTCAACTGAAATACCAGTAATCGATTTTGCTTTTTAGGTATTCTTAATATTGCATCCTTCTAAACTGATGCATTCATTTTCATAGTCGAAAACTTTCGTGGTAGGTGGCATGGGTGTAAATGTAAAAAAACACTGAACTAATAAACAAACAATTGGTTTTCGAGAGAAGCGAAAATTTGAAAAGCAACCATGAAAATACCACTCACGGAGGAATAATGATAACACGTACGTCAGTGATATTATTTTCGCTGATCACACGCAGGCATAGATTAATATCCATAGAGCCTAATCAACTTGAAGTAATACCAAAGATAATCCTAACGCGCCTTTGTTTTGTTTTGATTGAGGGAAAAGAAAAGTGTTGTTTTTACTATTTTCCTTCCAATTTTTGCGTTTTTTTCTCTCTATAAGAACCTTCCATGTGCCTTAATGAAAATATAAAAAAAAGAATTAGCCGAATTGGTGTAGCCGTTCTCAAGTTTTGCGGTTAGCAACACATTTGGCGATTCATTTTTATTATATAGATATATATCTCCAAAATTTAGTTTAGGTTTTTTATTTATATTTTTTAAATAATTTTTAATCTCTTTTGTATGTCCCTTTTTTAATATATTGATTAATTTCTTTTCATCGATAGTGCTATAGTGTTGTTACCGCCCCCTGCCCCTTCCACACTTTACATGTGAGTGTGTTGTCCGTGTATGCCAATGTAGATCAGTCATATGATTATATGATTCTACTTTCTTGAAGAAGTACATTTTTTTTGCTGTCTTCAGTTTTTTTGACTGGTTTTGATGCAATCCTCCATCCCTTCCTATCTTGCGCTAACCTCTTCATCTCTACATATCCCTTACAACCTACGTCCTCAATTATCTGCTTCATATATTCTAATCTCTGTCTTCCTCTACAGTTCTTACCTTCGACTGTTCCCTCCACTAAAAAAAATTAACCAATCCAGCATGTCTCAAAATATGACCTATCCACCTGTCTCTTCTTTCCTCACCCATTATTTCCAAACCTCGTTCATTTCGTACTTTGTCCTATCCATCTAATTTTCAGTATTCTTCTGTAGCACCACATTTAAAAATGTTTCAATTTTCTTTCTTTCTGGTATTCCTAAAGTCCATGTTTTGCTACCATAAAGTGCTGTGCTCCACACGTAGAGTTTTAAAAAGTACTTTCTAATTCCTAGATCAATATTTGAAACTAAAAGATTTCTCTTTTTCATGAAGGCTCTATTTTCTAGTGCTATTCTGCTTTTAACATCATTCTTGCTTCGGCCATTGGTTGTAATTTTGCTTCCCTAGTAGCAGAATTCACTTACCGAGCGTGGTGGTATAAAGGATAGCGTTCTGGCCTCGCATTCGGGAGGACGGCGGATTCGAATCCCCGTCCGGGCATCCAGATTTGGGTTTTCCATGGTTTCCCAAATCATTCCAGGCAAATGCCGGAATGCTTCCATAAAAAGGCCATGGCCGAATTCCTTCCCATTCCTTGCCCCCATCCTTTCCCGTCTCTAAAGACCTCGCTGTTGAGAGACGAAAAACAGGTTTAAAAAAATCATTTACTTCTCCTATTGCATCCGTTCCTATTTTTATATTAAATCTGCTGTGATTGGTATCATTTCTGCTACATGCTTAGGGATTGCAATCCAGCAAAGCGGGATCCCGCATCATTAGACAGTCTGGCGGATCCCGCACAAAATTAAGAGGATCCGCATTCCCTAAAATGGAGCGAAAACGCGTGTCAGTCTGCGTGACTCGCTGCCCCATTCGGTCTCTATCGGATGTGTTTGCCTATACCCTTGCAGTTGGCATTTGACTCACACGAACAAATGTCTGATTTTGTTAACCTTCGTCATTCATTAGTAATAAGATCCCTTTTACTTATTCATTAAAAACTTACGTTTGTTTTGAATACACATTTCTATAATTTCAGTTATGTTGCGTATGTTAGTACGATTTTTTTTACTATATAATAAGTATTTTTTATGTGACGCACACGTCATCTGTTTTTGCAGATAAAGTAACTGTGACAACTTCCTGTATTTGATTATTCGTTGATACGAAACTAATGTCATTGTAATTTTAACGACTGCATACCTATTTATTTAAAAGTTTTCAAAAGGCAATTGTATAACCTTTGACTTATTGTTATCTCGAACGCAGCGTCAATGCGTTTAAAACACATGTTTCTTTGAAGAAAGCCGCCTCTGCTTACACAAGCCGCTCTGGCTTTCGATTAATCCCTCTGGGAATGATTTGGTCAATCTCCACAATACATTATTTTTTGGTGAATAGCATTTGTCCTTTCAACTCCTTGTTATTATTTCGACAAAAAAAAAAAAAAAAAAAAAAAAAAGAAAGAAAGAAAGAAAGAAAAAAAAAACTTATAATGAAGTCATCACGGGGAGTATCGCCGAATTGTGTTGTAAAAAACGCCAAGCCTTCGCCGTCTTCCTTAAGTATGAAATTTCGTGCTTTTTCAACGCAATCCGGCGGTACACCCGTGCGGACTTTGTTGGAACTATAAGCCGAGAAAGTCTTCCTTTCTTACATAAAAAAAATTAATTTCCACTCCAGGTGAATGCCGGGATGCTTCCTTCAAAAAGGCCATGGCCGAATTCCTTCCCCATTCCTTGCCCCCCATCCTTTCCCGTATCTAAAGACCTAGTTGTGTATAGGAGACGTTTAAGCAGTTAAAAAAAAAATTATTGTAAGGTAAATATGACCTAAGACTGAATATTTTGCATTTTATATTATTTATTTAAAAATTTGGTACAGGATTTCAAAAAAAATGCAAAACTCGAAATATTCTTAGACAGGCTAAAATAAGTTAATGTAATTTTTTCCAATTAAAATATTGATAACTGTTAATTTTTATCATTTAACATTGTAGCGTATCACCAGGGGGGAGGGAAGAATTATTAATTAATTCTTAATTAATTACGCTATACAGGATACTATAATTGAATATCATAGTGTAAATTATTCAAATGAGAATGGGATGATTCTGGGATTTGAAAACTGTCACAAAAAGACATTTTAATAAAGATTTTTACAATGGCATCTACAAATCTGAGCGTATTTACCATTACGTTAATAAACAAGAGGTTGTGCAATTTTCTAAGCAACGCTCAGACGTACAATGAGCCCTTTAAATGCAAGCAAACAAGTATAGTTGTACTTTAAAAATCTCACAATTATTCTAATACAAAGTATGTTACCAGTTATGATGATAGCAAACAGTAATGAATTTTAATAGGTTGGGACGCCACGAATGATTGACCTGCATTCGACAGTTACACAGTCTAGCTCAGTGGTTTTATCAGATCAGAGCAAGGATCTTTATCTCAGATGCGCTTAAGGGTACAGTACAGTTTCACGGGAGTTGCAGGCTGAATGCTTCGTAGAAACACATTACCGTTCCACGGCAGGTAGCGCTGAGCGGAGATGGCCACCTGGTAGATCGTCGTAACTGGCCACGCCAGCAGTATGCGGCAAGTCGCAAGTTAGAAGTGCGCCTCAGATGGTCTCCAGGACACAAGTCAGCCCAGCACACATGGACCCCAAGTCGCCAGTGACTCGTCTGGGCTCCTGACTGGAAGGAAGTCAGGAAGGAAGTCCCCTCGTCTTTTTCTGCCGCCACGGAGGTAAACTCTGACTCCGCCTCTTGTGGCTCGAAGACGACATAGAACATAAAATTCCCCGAATCTTAGTGCTATGTTCCCTGTGATTGGCTGACCATCTGACGTCATGTGAATCTGTGCTTCTCTTGGCCACGTTAAGTTTCGGCAATCCTCGGAGCCGATGTCTCCTTCGGGAGGAAGGAATTCTGTTTACGGTGCCCGACAGAATCCCTAATCCTCTTAACATTCTGCCCAAAAGGCGCCAGCCAGACTGCCCTTCACTGAAGCGTAAAATCCTTGCCTTTCCCCTTTCAAGCGCATCTTTCGAACATACAGTGGACATCCCAAGAAATGGAAAAATATTCTATTCCTTTACTTTATATACAATAAAAAGTGATATGTAACAGGGAGCTTAGCGAATCGTTACATAATGCCCCACTGTTAATGAAAATTATTATGACATAATAATTTTATTTTGAGTTTTGTGATTCTACTTTAGTTGAGACCAAAACATAATAACTTAGCACTTTAACAATTACCACAGTTTTTAAATGAGATCCCAAAATCACCGCGATTCTCGATTTGTGAATTGAATTTTAATGGGCTTTCTTACATCTTTTGGCCGTCTTAGAATTCCTTTACCCATTGCAACACATGAATTCAGATAGCCATCCCTCATACAAACATATATTAAACACAATAATAACATATACATGAGAATATAAATTACACATAGACCTATTTACATAAAGGCTTAAAAAAATAAAAAAACTTCTATGAAACCTTAATATCTACAATATACGCAGAACATTGTCAGAGAAACTGAAGCAAGTGCGTGATTTACACAAAATTTTAGGAAGCTAATTGATCATATTTTAATAAAAATATATTTTTTAAAATAATTTTTCCCTTCAGGATTTTATAGTCAAAAATGCATAGTAGCTACGAATGTAGAAATATGCCAACATCATATGTTTAGTATTAACTCAAGCTATGGATTTGACATTAAAATCAAGGATGATTGACCTGATAGTTTCACCCCGTTTCTTGCATTTGATTGTATAACACAATAAAATTTGGGCAAAATTTTCCGCGATGCTAACTTGATCTGATAAACAAGTAATGAAAGCTTTGGCCACTTTTCTCACAAATGTATCCGCATAATCATCTGATTTAGCGTTCAATCCTTTTGCGAAACCAATTGTTAAACATTAAAATACACCACTCTAATTACTAAACTTAGAGCAAAAACAAAATATTTATAAACATGACAAAATAATAAGACAAAAAGATATGTACATTAGCTGTATGTGATCCAGCTTAAACATATTGCACAAACAAGCTTGTATATTCTGACACAGAGATATTTTAAGACATCTTTAAGATCTCAAGCTATCCAACATTTATTTAAATATTTGTCACGCCTGCACTTATCGTGGGTATCCATGAGTTTTACCAAACACGGGTGCGACAAAAATAAAAACCAACAAACATTTCGCTATCAAAATCTGCTGAACTTTAGCAACAACTTTACGTTAAACAGGCACAAAAATCTGAATTTTGAAGATTCGTCCCGTACATATAAACTCACCGTTGCCTCACCAAATCGCAACCAAAAATATTAATTTTTCCGCTCTCGTCCTCACTTAATACAATGAAGCAACGAAGTAAAATTGTGTTTCCCCCGTGTAAATGTAACCATTACTTACGATCCCTTTGAAATTCCGTGATAACAAAACAACTAACTAAATCTCTCAGGCAAAGTTCATACGTTAGGGCATTTATACGGCACTTTCGCCACCCTATACACACGCATAACTAGAAGTAAACGTTGAAATGGTAACTTTGACCATGTTTCAACCATAGACGATGTGGTATCTGTTGACCACACGCTACAAAAGACTTCTGCCAATAGAAAGACTTTAAATGTAACTCGCGTAAATGCTCAGACGTTACATACAATTCATTCATTTGCACCACAGATCGCAAAATTATTTTCTGCACGGCACATTACACTTCTTGGAAACTTTATTTCTTTTAACCTCGCCATTTGATCGTAGTGACAGTTTAGACTTGAGGCGAAACGTGAAAATCTTCCTTCACACCATATGCTCATGATTGCATAATATTTAGGCGGTGTGGTAAATTTTAAGATTAAGGGAATTACGTAAAGCCATCTTTTTAAATTGTGTCCGTTAATGCGAGATAGTCAGAATGACTTAGAAGTCTCACGCGAATTCACATAAAGTTAGGAAAAGTTGGTTCAGCATCTAGTTTCCGAATGCGGAATTTATTTTAACTAGCTTTTTCTTCTATAAATGAAAGGTTTCGCGTTGGTACTTTCTTCCTTTCTCAGCATTAGCATCACCTACACTTTATTAATTTTTAATTCAACTTAATAGAAGCTATATCACATACAGTACAATATTTTTATTATTACTTAATCGGACAACATTAAATCTCAGCTATTTCATCACCGCATTGCATGCTAGATAATCATGATTAGAAATGATTATTCAGTGACTTTTGAGGCGTCCATGTATTTTCTTTTGGAAACCTATTCTGTTTCCCAATACACAGCTTTGCCGTATTCGACAGAATTTTGCAGGACGTGAAAGCTTTCGCGTGCAGTAGCCACGGAGCATAGACCCTCGGTCCTGCTACCTAGTTGGGTTTCCGGAAATTCCATTGTGTTCCGCCGCAAACCTTTGCTAATGGGAACAGCTGATAGTAACGACCTTCCTGACCGGCTATTTAAACTGTTATTCATAGCACCGATCTGGTTAGCCTGCAAGTTTACTGTACTCAATGACGAGTCACAGCTTAACTTCTGAAAACTGTCTACAGAAAAATATCTTAATCCTTGCATTTGCAAGTAATATTTTTCTGATCGGAAGGAACTAAAAACCTGTGTAGCACTTCTTGTTAAATCACAGATGGAAAAGTCCCACGCGATGCTTATTGCCTGCGAATTTTTAGAATAATCTCGATTTTCACTGAACATTGAAACATTAACGGACACTCTTCTTGCTTTAATGAAAGACATGTACTGATGATCCTTCGACTCGTGCCCGAAAAATGTTTTACGTTTCACTGACCGCTGTCGCTTTACTTCCGAAACGGTACCACTTAAACAACCTGAAATTATTAAGCTCAGAAATCTTCGCTTTCAAACTAAAAATTTCTTTCACGAGACGCTGAGTGGAGACTTTGTCAACTGATTCACTGGCAATCTGCAATTCGACAAGCTGAGACACTTCCTCAGACTGATCGCAGTGATCACATTCCGATTCTATTGTGGTTTGTCCTGCGAATAACCGACAAGTTATCGTCACTGAGCGTGCGATCTACCTCTTGTGTTTGCAAATCATTTTTGACTTCGGATAAAATCGCGACGTCAGGTTTTACATTCGCTTCTCCACTATCATTACTTTTCTCTGTTTTCTGAGGAGAGATCGATAATCTGTCCTCAATGACGTGGAGTAGACGGTCTTGGTGCCTGTCAAGTGCGTCGATTTTTCCTGACAAATGTGCCTTCATGTCGTCTTGCGATTTTTGAAACTGTTGTGTTAAATGTGACTTCATGTCCTTCATTTTTTCTTGTGATTTCACTAAGAATGCCATAATATCCGTTAGTTGTAGTGTGCTTTCAATTTGAGCTGGTGCTGTGTTTTCTGTTGCATGTGTGTTTCTAGCATTGGACTGTGCTGAGGCACTTTCGTCAGGGACATCTGGAAAATTTTCCGTCTCTGTCTCACCAATACATATGGTAGATTGCGAGCTGTACCCCGCTTCGGAAGTTAAATCAACACTTGCAACCCTCTGAGTTTCCGCAATAGTGCCCGGATTAACTGCGTCGGAAATCGATTCATTCATGATCTCCTGGGTGTCTGAATTTACATTTAAATTTTCCATTATGACAGCCCCAGATCTAAGCTTCATGAACGACCTATACTATCAAACCCGAAGTCCCACAAAATCGAAAGTCTCAAGAAAAAATCACACAAAATCTCCATACAAAACACAGGGAAAAATAGAAATACCCCAGCAATTCTCGCGGTTCAATAAAACAATACGAAACTCCCCCAAATTCAGCAAATGATGCACCACATATCAAACAAAAATTTCAAAAGACAGACAAATCACAAAAATCAATATCAACGCTGTAATGGATAAACATAGCAAGTGCATGCGGACAGAACCTTCGCACAAATTATACATCAAAATTAAGCACAAACATGAGCACATAAGAACACATAAATTTTCAAAAGAAACCAAACACAAAATACATGTAATGAATGCAACATCAAAATGAAGTTATGCACTATCTATTATTCTACAAGAATAATAAAACTGCCAAAAGCCATTTGCAACACTCCATGAAACTTATTCAAAATTCTGGGCTTCAATACATGTTTTACTCGTGCCCCAACGCTTGGGTTCGCCAATTGTAGCGTATCACCAGGGGGGGGGGGAATTATTAATTAATTCTTAATTAATTACGCTATACAGGATACTATAATTGAATATCAAAATGTAAATTATTCAAATGAGAATTGGATGATTCTGGGATTTGAAAACTGTCACAAAAAGACATTTTAATAAAGATTTTTACAATGGCATCTACAAATCTGAGCGTATTTACCATTACGTTAATAAACAAGAGGTTGTGCAATTTTCTAAGCAACGCTCAGACGTACAATGAGCCCTTTAAATGCAAGCAAACAAGTATAGTTGTACTTTAAAAATCTCACAATTATTCTAATACAAAGTATGTTACCAGTTATGATGATAGCAAACAGTAATGAATTTTAATAGGTTGGGACGCCACGAATGATTAACCTGTCATTCGACAGTTACACAGTCTAGCTCAGTGGTTTTATCAGATCAGAGCAAGGATCTTTATCTCAGATGCGCTTACGGGTACAGTTTTCACGGAAGTTGCAGGCTGAATGGCTTCGAAGAAACACATTACCGTTCCACGGCAGGTAGCGCTGAGCGTCCACCTGTAGATCGTCGTAACTGGCCACGCCAGCAGTATGCGGCAAGTCGCAAGTTAGAAGTGCGCCTCAGATGGTCTCCAGGACACAAGTCAGCCCAGCACACATGGACCCAAGTCACCAGTGACTTGTCTGGGCTCCCACTGGAGGAAGTCAGGCAGGAAGTCCGTCTTTTTCTGCACGCCACGGAGGTAAACTCTGACTCCGCCTCTTGTGGCTCGAAGACGACATAGAACATAAAATTCCCCGAATCTTAGTGCTATGTTCCCTGTTGATTGGCTGACCATCTGACGTCATGTGAATCTGTGCTTCTCTTGGCCACGTTAAGTTTCGGCAAACCTCGGGAGCCGATGTCTCCTTCGGGAGGAAGGAATTCTGTTTACCGGTTGCCCGACAGAAATCCCTAATCCTCTTAACATTCTGCCCAAAAGGCGCCAGCCAGACTGCCCTTCACTGAAGCGTAAAATCCTTGCCTCTCATCCTTTCAAAGCGCATCTTTCGAACATACAGTGGACATCCCAAGAAATGGAAAAATATTATTATCCTTTACTTTATATACAATAAAAAGTGATATGTAACAGGGAGCTTAGCGAATCGTTACAACATTAAAATTGATTTATTAATTTACTTAACAGACTTTTATTATTAATTTGTTAACACTTTAAATAACTACTAGACGAACTGTAGGAAAATTTCGCGAGTAAAATGCGATGAATAGTGAGGTTGAATACTTGTAATATAATGAAAAATAGAACTGTACTTTTGTAGCAAATATTTTTTTTTAGTGTAATAGGTACGCATCAAAATACTTACAACATATTACGAAACAGTTTGGAAAATTTAAAACACTCTGTATTTACGACAAACTGTCACTGACCTTAACAGAATACAACCAACCTGAACAAAATGCACACCACATACCAACATCTCTGTGATATTTCTTGCTGTGCGAATAAAATGTTTACATTGGAATTGTACAGCAAAACGAAAGTGTTTCCATAACAGAAAAAATATCCGAACAGCTATGTATTGAATAAAAAAAAGTTTATTGACATCTCTGTGATATCCGCTGCTGCAATCTAATGACTTTGTGATCTGAACTTCCTCATACGCGCTGCCACTTTAAGAACCAAATTCCTAAAAAAAAAAAAAAAAAAAAAAAAAAAAAAAAAAAAAAAAAAAAAAAATCTTAATTTATGATTTTACCTAACTGGAGACCTTAATCTTTAAAACGATATGATATATATCGATTTCGGTTAGGTATCGAAGAAGATAAATGGCTTCTAATAATAATAAAAAAATACACACAGTAGAAATAATATCGATTCTTTAAGGTTCGAATTAAAAAAAAAAAATCTTTTATAAAATACGGTGTGAACAAGGCAGCCACCATGGTCTTTAAAATTATACCTCATTTATCGATTTCGTTTAGTTATCAAGCGAGGTAAAAAAAATAAGTTCTAGAAATGGTGATATTTTTGCTCCTTTTTTAATTTGGAGAAAAGTTTTTCTTAAAATATGATGTGACCAAAGGGGATAATTTAATATTTAAAACGATACCTCATTTATTTATTTCGGTTAGGTATCAGGGGAAATAAATAGCTCGTGACAGAAAAATGCGTTGTAGAAATATTAATACTTTTGCCCTCTAAGGTTAGAATTTTGAAAAATTTCTTTCTTAAAATGTGGTTTAACGGAACCTAAGACCTCAATCTTTAAAATGACACCTCGCTTATCAATTTTGTTTAATTATTAACGGAGATAAAGACTCGAGACACAAAAAACGCATTTTAGAAATACTGATATTTATGCTCTTTAAGAGTTCAAATCAGAAAAATTCATTTCTTAAAATGTGATATTGCCGCAGGCGGAAACCTTAATTTTGAAGAAGATACCACATTTAACCTATTTCGGTTAGATATAATAGAGATAAATGGCTCGTGACACAAAAAATTCGTTGTAGAAAAATTTATACTTTTCCCCTTTAATGGTTGAATTCCAAAAACTTTCTTTCTTAATATATGGTGTCACAAAGCTGAGACATTTATGCTCATAATCTTACTTCATTTATCGATTTTGGTTAGATATCCGTGGAGATAAATGGCTCGAGACACAAAAAACGCATTTAGAAAAATTGACATTTTTGCCCTTTAAGGGTCGAATTACAAAAAATTCCTTTCTTAAAATATAATTTTACCACGACGGAGGACCTTAGTTTTTAATATGATACCTCATTTATCTATATCGGTTAGATATCAAGGGAGATAAATCGCTCGTGACACAAAATATCGTATATAGAACAATTTATACTTTTTCCTTTAAGGGTTGAATTCCAAAAACATTCTTTATTAAAATATGATGTCACAAAGCTGAGACATTACTCCTCATAATCCTACTTCATTTATCGATTTTGGTTAGATATCCAGGGAGATAAATGGCTCGAGACACAAAAATCGCATTTTAGAAAAATTGACATTTTTGCCCTTTAAGGGTCGAATTACGAAAAATTCCTTTCTTAAAATATAATGTTACCACTGGCGAAGACCTTATTCTTTAATATGATACCTCATTTATCTATATCGGTTAGATAGTAAGGGAGATAAATCGCTCGTGACACAAAACGCATTGCAAAAATATTGATACTTTTGCCCTTTAAGGGTCGAATTCCGAAAAATTTCTGTCTTAAGTATATGACGTCACTAAAGCGGAGATCTTAATCTTTAAAATGATACTTCATTAAACGATTTCAGATTGGTATCCAGGAAGATAAATGACTCGTAACACAGGAAACGCATTTTAGGACATATTGATATTTTGGCCCTTTTAAGAGTCGAATTCGAAAACTTTCTTTCTTAAAATATGATGTGACCCAAAGTGGAGACTATTTGATTTAAAATGACACCTCATTCATTGATTTGCGGGTAAGTATGAAGGAAGATGACAAGCTTTGTGACAAAAAAATACCTCATAGAAATGATGATATTTTTAAAATATATGCCTTGAAAACCTATTAGCGGCATTCCCGCGGAATCCCGCGGGATTGGCGCTAATCCCGCGGTATTGAAAACACTGCGGGATTGTAATCTTTAGACATGCTGCTACCTTCCTTTCTTCATCGTTGATGAACGGTTTGTATATTTTTTCCAAATATATATTACATCGCGGCATTTCTTCCACACCATTATCGCTAATATTAAAAATAGATTATCGTATTTGCTTGTATTACTATTAGTCGTGCCAAGTTAAAAAAAATCGAGTTAAATGTCTCAAATCATTAACAGCTTTTAAATATGCTGAGTAGAGTTGCCACCTTTTCTTTATTGCAATTAAAGTACATTGGTTGTTAAAGGTAAGAACAAAAAAGTGCAAAGTGTCAAAATTTATTTTTTGTTATTATTATGTTTAAAAACATATTTTTATTGCTTTTCGCAAGTTTTATCAAGTTATTGTTAAACGATTGCACTGCAGCTTTGCAGTCTATTTAAGTTAAATAAGTAATTCGTCTTTTATCAGATTCAAGACGCTTTTTTTTTCGCTATTTTGCTACACTACAGAAAAAACTCTCTCTGCGAATGCTGACGTGGCGGGAATAGACAGTAAAAATGAAATTACATTATAAAAGTTTGAAACATTATAATGTCTTATTAAATACTTGCTGCCATTTTTGTGCCGTAGATAACCTTTACAACTACATACCTGATCATAAAGTTTGTTTATTAAAGCAATTTCTCCATAAAGATCATTCAGTGTTAAAGTTTCTTTTATGTTAATATTATTATCAAATTCATACATTTCTCTTTAAATTTATATTGCCAAGTGTAAATAACAAGTTTTGTGTCATTAAAATCAAACTATTCATTTAGGTACTATAAAGCTTTGTCAAAAAATAATAAAAATAATCGTGTAAGTTTCCCTAGTCAGTTCCGGTGAAGACAACACTTAAATTTTTTTTGCCTGTTTCGTAGCTAATCCGTCTCTAAGATTAACTATAATCCCATAAATATATAAAATTGTAATGCAATTGCGTTCTAGACATTTTACTGCTTTATTAAATAAATTTAGCATGTGGCTACAAAAATTGAAATAAATTTCAATCAAGTCATTTTTAGTGCTGCTGATCATTAATAAATTTTGAAAAACCATTGGACAGTTGTGTAAACTTACAAAATAACTTCTAATAGGTGACCAATTTAATAGTAATGTATCAGTGCATGGCAAAAGAAAGTGCCATCTTGTTCCCACTTGGTGTTTTACTTCATGAAAGTTTCCATCTACTGATGTTACAAATCTTTTCAGCTCCTCTCTTCTTAAAGTAAAATGTGAAAAATGAGCATAAATTTTCAAAATCTCATTTTCTATGTCAAAAACTCATGGCATGTCTCACGCAATTATGCACTGTGTGTGCATGACAATTTCCTTTAATCAAATCTGGCACCAAATCTTTCACAAATAAGGAATGGTTGACACCAACATTAGCGTTTCTATTGTCAGCATTTAGCCCAGATGCATTATGAAAAAATAATTTGTATTGCTCTAATGACTTCTGAATCGCTTCGAACATACCATCAGCAGACTCGTTGCTATTTTCATAAAAATCGAATAACTTGATTTGAATGTCATCTTCGGCTGTAAAATATTGTATCAATAATGGAAATAGCTTCATATTTTTTCTGTTAGAAGCATCTATTTGTAAGTAGTAAAATAAATTATCTGCATTAATATCATCTATTACATTTTGTTTAGCATATGGGCGCAAAAACTCTGTAACTAGTGCTTCCATTTTTGTTCTAGCTAGATTAATTCCTGTAGCTGTACTTGAATAGACATAGATAATTTTATTCAGTTTTATAGTACAATCCATGCTATTGTAGGAAAAATCATGTTTTATAGTATGATATGTTGGGGCTAGCTCAGCTGCAACAAAATTTTCTTTATCACTGCAGAATGAACTTTTAGACGATGTGGAAGCAGAAGAAGAGTCAAGAAATTCCTCAAGTAGTCCAAACGTTCTCTTAATTTCTAGTTTTGATTTGTGTTGTTTAACCTTACCCATCAATCACCACTAGTCCCATTTTTCAGACTTTTTTTCATGGTATCAATTTGATACATTAAAAAATAAATAAAAAATGCTTACAACCAACTTTTTTTAAATCCCATAGAAATGGTTGGATGAGAGGTTAATGCTCTGGCCTCGCATTCGGGAGTACGCGGGTTCGAATCCCCGTCAGGGCATCCAGATTGGGTTTTTCTTGGTTTCCCCAAATCACTCCAGGCGATTGCCGGGATGCTTCGTTCAAAAGACCATGGCCGAATTCCTTCCCTTTCCTTGTCATCAGTCTCATCCCACCTCTAATAACCTCGACATCGACGAGACGTAAAGCCATAAATAAATAAAAAAAACAGCAATCAAATCATGTGAAATAAAGTATTTTCGCGTACTTTATTGTTTTCATAAAGTATAGAGTACAATTACCAGAAATAACGTACAATACTTTATTATAAATTACGGGTGACATCGTAAAAATGCATATAAAAATGTATTAATGTTTGTAAAATGTAATTAATGTAAGCTAAACGAAAAAAGTTTTAAATTTTGGTTTGTAGAAGAACCGGTAATTCTGTTTCTAAAGTGACGATTTTAGTTTTAAATTCTAATCTGTAGAATGACCAGTGATTCGGTATCTAAGGTAGTTACAGTTTTAATTTCAAATTATAACTTGTTGACGAAACATTGATTCTGTTTCAAATGTATGGACGATTTCAGTTTTAAATTTTAGTTTGAAGAAGTACCAGTGATTCTGTTTCCAATGTAGTAACAATTTCAGTTTTAAATTCCAGTTTGTTGAAGGAATAGTGATTCAGTTACTTCATTAATACTGTTTGCATCCTTAAATGGCCATAAATAAATCCTTTTAAAACCATTCATTTGCATGTTCCAGCTAATACACTACAAGGACTCTTCATGTTGGGTTTAGCATTCTCAGGATGCAATTCCGTTATGGCTGTTATTTTCCTCACTGCGGCCTTGGCTACAAGTGGAGCTGAGCCATCAGCATCTTTAGCCACGTATATTGACCTCAGTCCCAACTTTTCATGTAAGTCTGTATCTATAATAATCTATCTGTATATATCTATAAATGAGAAAGTTTGGATGTGTGTTTTGATGTACTTTTGGAATCAATCACGCCTTAATAACTCAACATATTTAAATGAAATTTGGCATGAACTCAGTTAATTGTGTGCGAAGTGACATAGGATAGATTTTATCCCGTAAAATCGCATAACTCTTTTAGAAATTGCCACGTGACGTAAATCGCAAACACTACTTTTCAGAAATAAAAGCAAAAACCTTCTGACGTTTGCAAGTTTGTGTTTAGTTTAAAAGCCATAAAACCGATGCACTTGACAAATAATAGTTTGAAAGCAGGAAATATAAATCTGTACTTATCCTTAAATTTAAAAAAGGTAGGTACTGTTGGTATGATTGCAAAGAGATGTCTTCAGTTGGGTACATAAAATAGTATGAAATCTCAAATATACCAGCACGAAAGTCTGATTCCTAAGAGCGCAAAATTGCCGTGCCGGAAATGTCGTATTTACAAAAATATAACGGATTCCATTCTATCTCGATTCAATTTATTTCCTGTGTGTCTTCTTTTTTGTTACTATACAGTCTCTGTAATATTAGAAATTATTTTTGCCAAAAAGTAAAACTTAACTAACCCTATTTTATTTTCTGTTCAAATAATAATTTTTGTACAAATAATTCACGAAACAGTGCTTCTTACTTACTATTAAATATTCTGCAAATATCTATTGAATCCTTCTCTTAAAACGAATGATTCAATGGCCTCATGTAGAAACTTATTGTTTCGTGTAGCATCATCGAAAGTCGTTTACAACAAAATACACCTCATTTACACGGAGCTTATGAAAGCTGTTTATTTATTACTAATAATAATTAAATTCCTTCTGCCTTACTCTATCAAAAATATTTTGGTCCAGGCAGCATTTCATTCAAACCACTATCTCTGCTAATATTGCCGCTACAAAATTAAACGATACGAACACACCTCAACACATTAAACGCATTGAAACTACATTTCGAGTAGTAACAGATCAAGATTACTAATTAGTGTAGCATAATTTACTATCACAATTAATTTCATTATATGCCTTACTAAATCACGAGCAGTAACAGTCACTTTATCGCGATGTAAGCTTGACCAGCAAAGTTAACAAAAATTGTCTTACAGTTTTAGAGAATTATGGCCTTTACGTTGTACACTCTATATTACAAGCATTTTAGTATATATTTTTTTTTAATTACGTTACTTCAATGATTGTTACATGATGACAAAGTTCATGCGACTGAATGTAGGTAGTATCGCGATCTGAAATAATAAGTCAACTTTATTTCGCCATTCATAACGTCACTAAGATGCAAAAGGCCCTATAGTGAATGTATTAATGAGAGGCTGATCAGTGGCGTACCTAGGGTGGGGCAGGTAGGGCACGTGCCCTGGGCGCCGCTGAAAGGGGGGCGCAAAACAGGCAAATTATCAAACTTAAATATCAAAATAAACCAACAATATAATTCTTATCCAAATATTCTCGCGTGTGGCTGGTGAGATTTCGTGAAAGAGCGACATGGAGTAAGTAAACAGAGAATCGTGTAAGTTTTTAATAACTGGTACACGATCGGAAGGTACATTGTGTGCTCTGTCGAGATGTCCTTGAATGGGCCAATAGTAGCGGCCCCCGCCCCGAGCCTAATCTGGCAAGTTTTGTTCTAGGGATATATGACAAGCCATACTTTCTCCATTGGCTAACTGCTGATATGATTGGCATCGCGCAGTTGTGCATTTTATTTGTATTGCATTTGTTGCGAGCAATCGTCAAGCTACTCGATATAGTAATAAGTTAAATTACCGTCAACGACAGTGCTCTGAACAAAAGTATTTGATGTTTTACGGTAAGTACCAATATTCATTAATTTACTTAAATTCTAATTTCCACAGTAGGTACTATGCGTGATATTAACATTCGTAAGTGACATGATCTCGAATCGAACTGTGTTTATTTACAGTGAAATATATTTGAATATCGTAATAATTAATAACGTAAGTACATAACACGTGAAAACCTAAACATAGTTAGTAGGTACAGTGAAACACATTTTATGTGGCTTATCGACCGATGCAGGTACCTGAGCAGGGGCGCGTTCAGAGGCTTTAAGTGTGGTTGTTTACTATTTTTCAAGACGCTTTTTTATCATCTTAGTAAATACATAGTTATATACAAGTTAAGATAGTTAACTATGAAACTAACTTCTAGGCAAATCAGCCAACTCAATTTTCACCCACTTCTAAATATTGTATTAGGCTGAAAATTTGGAATCTTTAATGAGTCTGGTGACAATACAGTATTATGAACTTGGATACGGAAACCTGATGTGGAATCCTAGTGGTTCGGGTAAACTATTTGTGATAGAAAAAAAAAGTTGTTAAGAATCCTGGGCAACTGCTAAAAAGTGAAAAAATACAATATGTACAGCCCTAACCCACGCTTTATGTAGTTTACTGTCGTGCAGAGTGACACACACACATCCCCCTTTCTTTTATTTGAAAAACAACATATAATTATTTGTTTATTTACTCCAGGTTATTTTATAACCTTCATTAACTTCGCGATCATACTAACACAATATGAAATAATTGTTTTCAAACAAAGAGGAGAGTGGGGATGAGGGACGGAAAAACGAAACTTGCAGGAGGAAATAGAACAAAAATACAGTAAGTACTTCGAGAAGACCGCTACTGGAAGTTCGACATGATATAAGGAGTTATCTATATAAACATGTACGATAAAATCCAAGGTATCCAACACTAATTTAGCATAAGACGGGGAGGGAGTAACCTAAGATAATTTTGAGTGTGACGAGATTAAGAAGAGAGGCTTCCAGTTCTATTGTTACTGAAGAATTTGAAGAAAACATTAGTAATTTAGTAGGAGGAAAACTTGGTGGGGGTGATTACGGTGGACTGATGTAGAAAACCGAATTAATGTAATACCAGAAGTAAGAAAACAGCATGATATTGGACTTCTACACTTTGATAAGATTACTGGGAAATCATTTCTGACAGATGGCCTGAAAACAGAAATTATTAAAATGGATTCAAAATATTTTCCAAATACTGAAGGTCCTTTCCTACCTAAAAACGACATTTGTATGAACAAAAGTTGTTTAAGAAGACACTAGGTTTTATTTTATTAAGCTCTACCATGTCTTTGTGAGGTTTGCTGGCAGGAGCCCTCCCCAAAGCTTGGAGGGCCCGGTGCACGGCCCCGCCTAGCCCCCCACTGGGTGGAGAAGTGACTCGTTCATGGCTAGTCTATTCCCTGTCTAAAAAAAATTTGCTTTTTGAATCTGTTGTATTATCTTTTCACAATTAGATAATCTATCTTCATTAGTGCGCGAAGATAAATTTGCCCACTGGAAGGCACGTGAATGGATCGCAGCCCATTATTATGGGAAGAATCATGGTGAGTGTTTCACCCAATGGGAAGAAACGGAAAGAAATTTGGCAGCAAATAGAGGGATTATTGAGGCTGAACTTTAGACCTAGATCGAGGCAGCAATACAAAAGTAGCGCAACGTATTAAAGGGAATCCTTGACTCCATCAAATTTCTTCCAACTTAATATCTTGTATTCCGAGGTCACAGAGAGTCACTGAGTACATGCGATAGATAATCCCATAATTTTGGTAATTTTCTTGGATTAAAAAAGCTTCTGGACATATTTTACCCCGTCATGATTATCTTACTCAAGTTAAAAATCATCCTAGAAACATATATTACCTTCCACCTCATGTTCAAAATGAGTTCATTCATCTGATGTCGACCAGTGTTCGGCAAAGTTTATAGTGAAACATTCGCAAATCAAAATACTATGGTCTCATGTTTGACTCTACTCCTGACCATGCACATTGTGAGCAGATGTCACAAGTTTTGAGATACGTAGAAGTTAATTTTCAGAAGAAATCAGTTCGTGTTAGGGAGACTTTTCTCGGTTTCGTCCAGATGAGTCGAAAGGACGCTGGGAGCTTAGTGAGTGAACTCCTTAAAGCAGCTAGAGAAAGACGGTATGGATATACAGGATTGTCGCTCACAATGTTATGACAACAATGCTGGGCACCAAACTGTGCTCACGAAATAATAATCTGGCGATATTTATGAATTGCGGTAAACTCAATTTGGTTGATGTACTGTACATACAGCCAAGCAGGATACTATAACGTTTTTCGGAACTACTGTAACTATTTATGTATTATTTTCTCGTTCCACTCTGAGCTGGGAAAAATTCAGGAACTCCGTGCCGTGGTTGTAAAGTCAGTGTCTGGAATGAGATGGAGTACAAAAGTTGAAGCAGTAAAGCCAGTTATCAAAGATCTTGAAGGATTAAAAAGCGGCTCCAGGATCTAGCATAAATTTCATGACGTTGCCTTGGATATAAAGCCATCCTAAACAAATTTACTAATGAAGGAGAGAGGTTGGTTAATGACGCACTTCAGAAAGGTTTCAATCTTTGCCAGGAATGCGATGTAGTGATTGAAATATGTCAAAGGTGAAAAAACGTATGGCTGGATAGTATGCAGAGAACGCTGGTGACTGCTAAGGAAGAATTAGAATGAGTTATGAAGGGATCGCTGGAATCGTTATGTGAAATGAGCGAAAAGGTTCAGTCGTCTGCATGAAATCGACGCCAGATTTATCTGTCTCCTAGATATTAAAAACTGTGTTATGGCACTGACGATTGCGACCATTTAAAGAAGAAGTATTATGAATTTTGTGATTTCTATGGCTGTGATGCAAACGGAGAACAGTTACATGAAGAAATATGGTATGTTTGAATGCTAGTATTCACAAGAAAAAACCTAAACATAAAAAAATCTGAAGACCTTCTTGAATTCATTGTTCAGTACCTAGATGAGAACGTCTTTCAGAATCTGCGCATTTCAGTTCAGATTATGGCTACGATTGCATAGCCATCGCAAGTTGCGGTTGATCAGTAAGCTAAAACTAAATACTGTCGTCTCTGAGGGCTACAATGGGTCAAGAAAGGTTATGCGACATACCTTTTCTCAATGTTGAGCGGGAAGACACCGAAGAAACATGTGTGATCGTAAGTTTTCCCGGCGGAACTGTTGCTGGAAGATTTTTCGGGTGTGCAGCCGGGTCAATTGATCGCAGATGTACGAATTTTCGATGGCGTAACATGCCATCATCTTCAGGTAGCGTCCACTGGTCGGCGTGAAGTGAAGAGCGCTCTTCACTTCACGCCGACCAGTGGACGCTACCTGAAGATGATGGCATGTTACGCCATCGAAAATTCGTACATCTGCGATCAATTGACCCGGCTTCACGCCCGAAAAATCTTCCAGCAACCCAAGAAACAGATTTCGAAAATGTTATTAGACTATTTGCGTTCCACGATGCAAGGAAGATGCAATTTTAAGTTTAATACTATTAAACAAGTTTGTTATTTTTTTCTAAAACAGAAAGTAAATGTTTTTTGTAAGATTTCTGATTGTTTTATTTAGTGTATCTGTTTATTTTACATTTGAATAATTTACGAAAGGGCGCAATTTCAATGTTTGCCCTAGGCGCCATTTTCGATTGGTACGCCTCTGAGGCTGATAGAAGCTTTGATTTTCTCGCGTCAATTTTAGTTGAGTTTGTGACTTGGTTTAAATGCATCTTGAGCCAGAAAGAGAACTGAAACATTATTAGTTACTAATGTTTTCCCGAGCATACAACTAAATACCAAAACGAAAACTGGTTATGTGAGTACAATACTTGCCCCGAAAAAATGACTCTGTTGCTAAAATAAATAAAAAAATATTAGAATAAATAGCTGGAGAAGTGACAACATACTCTTCCATCAATATAGTAATGTCAACTGACGATGCTGTTACCTACCCTGTCGAGATTTTAAACTCCTTCGAGTTATCTGGGGTGCCGTCTCACAAACTCGAGCTTAAGGTTGGCGCTCCAGTTTTCCTGATGTGTAATCTCGACCCCCCCCCCCCAAGATTGTGCAATGGCACCAGATTATACATCACAGAACTAGGAAGAAACATTGCGAAGGCGACAATTCTTACCGGTGCATCTAAAGGGGAAGCCGTATTAGTTCCGCGTATCCCAATTAATCCCAGTAATTTTCCCTCTCCATATAAAAGATTACAGTTCTCATTAAAAATTGCATTAATAAATCGCAGGGTCAAACGTTGAAAGTTCAGTGAATACATTTGGATAATCCATGCTTTTCCCATGATCAATTATATGATGCCTGCTCGCGGCAATCGAGTGCAAAAAATTTACTTTTTTTTCAGAAAATAACAAGTCATACAATATTGTATATACCGATGTATTAAACTGAAAATACTCTTACAGAATATTTTTATTGTTTTAAAAGTTCGATGAAATTGTTGTGGAACATAAATAAATTTTTGTTATTTTATTGCAATATTTAATACTACTATTACTAATAAAAATAACTGTAAAATTAATTGTATGGTCGTATTGACCTGGTGACAAGGCTTCTTTACGTCTGCGCAATCAGCCTCTTTCGTAGCCGCTTAACTAACCCAGTAATCCTTCAGAGCATAGAGGACCCGCAGTTCAATGTGGAATCAGAACCACGTGAGTATTCTGGCATACTTCATATCACACAACAACCTATGCCAGAGGTGAAGGTCGAGCTAAGAACCTCTGAAAATACTCGCCGAGACTGGGAGGTTTAAGCTGGGGACTTTTCCATCTCCAGTTGGACACCCTGACCACTGAGCAACCAAACCTCTAAAGAAAATCTTATATTACAACACTCTTCAACGCGGACAAAGTCGCGTGTAACTGCTAGTAATATAATAATAATATAAATTTGTAAGCAAGCTGTGTGTGTCTCATTATTTGAACGGGATCTGTACAGCAATTACCGCAGCAATTTGGGTGGTGTTTTCAAATTTTTTTTAGAGCTAACGGTCACAATTAAAATCTGCGGAAATAGCTAATGACTTATATGTAGCAAGGTATGGAGGGAATAGTTAAATGCATATCTTGACATAAAATTATGAGACACGGATCACGCTGTAATTGAGATGTTCACTCCTTACAAAGAAAAACTGAAAAATACCACACAACTTAACTCTGTTTAATATTTTGACTTTGAATATTTAGTTTTTAAATTTTCTTGAATGCAGTACATAAACTGAATACCTGAATCAGACGTAATAAGGATTACTATTACCGGTGTTTAATTTACTTAAAAAATGATACATTTGACCAAAGATGAGCATCTCTAGATTGTATATAATTGTCTTTGGTTATAATTTCCCAGTTTTATCAATTTTGATAAATATAATTATACAGATTTCGTTACCAAAGCACTACATAATATTTTAATTGTTCAATAAGAGTGACAGAAGTGTAGTATTAACGGTAAGTAATTTTGTGCTTAATATCGACAAGTTACCAGGTCGCCGAAATTTTTGAGTGAATATCAATAGAAAGTAGAGAGTAAAATTTTGTAATATATAGCTTACTGATAGTTCTGAACCTTATGACGACGACTACATTGAAAGCGTCCAACGCCAGATGCGCCGCTACTGGTAAAAAGAGGCACACAATGAGGAAGAAATAGAGCCGGACGACACCCATGAAATTTAGGAAGTAGTACGGATATCTCAGGCCAGGAAGGCACCAGGCCACAACGGAGTTAACAACCTCATGCTGCGGAATTTACAACCAGCTGCAGTGGAACGCTTGGAACAGATTTTCAACAGCGCTCTAGACAAGAAGGAAGCGGAGATAGTTGGCCTTCCCCAACCGGGTAAGGACCTAACGTTTCCGCAGCACTACAGGCCGGTCTCACTGCTGCCGGCGATGTCAAAACTTTCGAGCGGCTACTACTGCGTCGACTAATGGTCTCTATTCGGCGGCATAACATCATCCCCGATGAGCAGTTCGGCTTCCGCCCGGGACACTCGACGACACACCAGTTGATGAGAGTAGTTGAAGAAGTAACGGACGCCTACAATAGACGCAGATACTGCGGGATGGCGCTGCTGGATGTAGCAAAGGCGTTCGACACCGTCTGGCACGAGAGACTCCTATTCAAACTGAAGTCTGCTGGGATCCCGAGAAGATATGTGGAACTGCTCCGCAGCTACCTCAGCAAGAGATACTTCAGAGTAAGGGTGGAAAAATCCTGGTCGACGAGAAGACACGTCCAGGCTGGCGTCCCGCAGGGATCTGTTCTCGGTCCGGTGCTATTCCTAATATTTGCAGCGGAAATTCCCAGGCTTGCCTCTATTTTCACGGCACTTTATGCCGATGACATGGCTTACTTCACCTCGTCATGGAGCCTACCACTTATCGCCCGGCGACTACAAGAAGCACTGGAGCAAGATAGCGAGTGAAGATAAACGCATCGAAGTCCCAGGCGATAGTGTTCAGAAGACGAGGAAGACCGAAGCCACTGGGACTGACGCTATTCGGTGAGCAGATTCCGCAGCTGGCCGTAGTGCGGTACCTGGTCGGCATTGGCAGAAGCTGCGCTTCTCTCTCGCGCAGTAACATCTTTAGCTTCGTTATGACAGCTTACCTGACGAAGCCAACGGAGGTTGCTGCCGAAACATTATTTATCAAATAAATTAAGTGTAATAAAGATATTATCCGGCAGATAACCTGTGAAGATTTTGCTTCACCATATGTGTGTCGGCCATCTGTCAAAAAAAACATATTGTCAGGTCATGATCAAAGAATATATTGTTAGGTTATGATCAAAGAATATATTGTCAGGTAATGACCTTTTTATTCTTGCTAATTATTTGCTGATCATTTCGAGCACCTTTTCCAATCACAATTTAAATAATCATATGCATTTTGGTAAATTTAAATAATAATTAATTACCATTTATTACGGCGGTACACCGTACCGTTTCAAGTGTTCAGTTAATCAATATATTCCACCAAATGAACTCCGCATTGTCTGTGTAAACTTAAAGTGAAATTTTAAAATATGTTGAACAATAACCCAGATTTTAAACCTTTTGTCAACCTGATAGTTTCATTAATGGGATGAGTGAACTTTTTCCAGAAACAATGACTGCTAACACAGCACCCAAATTCAAATACTGCCCAGTTAAATCAGTGAATGTAGAACGGTCCATTTCCACTTGTAAAAATATTTTGAGAGATCAAAGAAACAATCTTACTATTAAATATTTGTAACAGTACCCGGTTGTTTACGTTTACAAAAGTAACAAAAAAGTTAAATAATTGTTAATTATAGAATTTATAAATATGTTATTCAAATACTTGCTAATTACATGCAGATTTTGAAATAAAAAGCCTAAAAATTAATATTTTTATGTTATATTATGTTGCATATTTTACATCTTTTTGACACTTTTCATGCATATTTTAAGCATTTTCCTGCATATTTCTAGCTTTTTATGTTGCATATAATCCGGTCTCTACTCATCACCTATGTACGCCTTGTACACTCCGATGACTATTCTTCCATATTAGTCAAATATGACAGCAAATCGGCACTATACGCCTTTATAATAAAGCTAGGTGTATATCACCACCTGTAAGGAACTTAATTTCAGATAGCTTCAATCTACAACCCTGTATTCCGTGGAAAATATTATTTTGCTTTAAAGGCCTTCCAGTTCTCAAATCTTTACGAATAGTCCTCCACATATTTTCCTTTGAACTATTTATTTTATCCTTTCGTTCTCGTGCTTTATTATTCATTTGCATAATTTCCTGTCTTATTGCTTGCGTTTCCCCTAGTACTTTAGACGATGGCCCTTTCATCAAGTCATTACTTTGTTCAATTTCGGTTCGCAAATTGTGGTAATCTAAAACCTCTTCCTCGTCCAGATAAGAAATTTTTTAGTCAAGTTATCTCACATAACAACCTTTCAATTAAATTCCTGGCATGTGTTCCCCAAAGCAAGAGCGCAAAACATGAAGAGGACATGTTGATGATGCAATGAAACCAAATTTCAACAGGTTGGTACCAATTTCGCGTGGGTTCCGAAAGTGGCGCAGTCCCCATGGCTTCTCTAATTTTATAGGTATTCTTTACTCTCATCACACTTATTTAATTTATTATTCTGTTTCCCAAGATATTTTGCAAATTCAGATATCTCCGTCTTAAAATTATCCAGCATTTTCTTCTGCATTTTCCTATCTTGCCATAATATACTCTCCATTCGATTCACGAGTCTATACATAATGTTACTGATGTCTGTTCCTTTGTTTCTTTTCGCGTAACTATTACTCTATTCCCTTTGATCCGAATAGGTTAAGCGACAATTACTTATCGATATATTACTGTCATTCCAATCAGTTTCATCCAAAAATTGCAGGTACTTCTATATAGCAATTCTAGTGCTATACAACGTTCTCGTCGCAAGTCGCCGCATTTATATGGTTTCCTCCTTATTTATAAATAAACAATTATATTTTAATATTTCCAGTATCGGATAAGAAGTACAAATTTTTATTTATCCTCTATATTCATTATTGGTTTTAATACCAAGCTGAAAGTAAATTACCTTTTACATGACGTCATACATTTTTCAAATATCAACTCAAATAGTTTGTTATACTTTTATAATAACAATTACGGCTATGTTGCGCATACACACACGTCCAGTTTCATAGCGTCCGTGTAAGCTGACTGCACACAAACGATGTGCCATATAAACAACCAGAGACGTTTGGAAATATGAAAGACTGATGGCGTACAGCGCAATTCAGACTTTTAAAAACACAATACAAGTTGCCGTACACCAAGTAACCAATAGAAATTTCGTTAGTCCAAATCATAAAGGACATCTTGTGACATTACAGTAGCCTAGCGATCAATGATTAAAGAGTATCTGTGCATGTTTCGATAACCGAAACAGAGCGAGAAGCGACACTCTGTGCTAGACTCGCAGTCAGTCAAGTATTAGCTCTCGTGGCAGCAGCCCGGGAAAAGTATAATTGCTTGAAAGTGAAGTGGTGTGTTCTTGAAGACATATTCGGGCATGTGGATACGTAATACGCGCTTCCGCGACGGGAAACGAATATTGGCTTGAAGTCACTAACGTAAGACGAGCCAGACTGAGTGAAAATACTCGGAGACGTTCCTGGAGAACTGATAATGTGCTATGGTGAACTGCTAATTGTTGTACAGGCATTTGATATATTGCTTATTGTAGGAGAGTATTGTATGATTAAACTTTCCACTCATAAGGACTTGTAATCTTCGGATAAGTGATAACTAATTCCAGTTGGTTGTCGGCGTACTAAAGTAAGACGCAAACTGTTGGAATAAAACGTTATTCGACTTCATACTTCTGAAGTTTGTGTGTGTCTTGCTTATTGCTCATTCCTGTGATCTCGTGAGTACTTAACATCACAGAGAACTGTAAGTATTATTAGTACGTTGATCAAACAGCTGGTGGCGACCAAGACAAGATAATAAATTACGAAGTATCGATGCCTCCGGGAGGTAGGTCAAAATATAATGTTGTAATAACCTCACTAACTGTTTACTAATTAATTATAACAGTAAAACACATCATAATAATAAATTGTTTTACAATCTCCCAGCAGACATTGCCCGCCTAATACGCGGAAAACAAAACACTCGCAGATTGTGGCATAGGGAAAGGCAACGTCTTTCACGCATTGTTAAAGATCGACTGGATCACCTGCGACACTCACGATACCAGTCGTACTTATCGAATTTACATCCCGGTGATACAAGCCTGTGGCATGCAACCAAACGTGTACTAAGAGAGTACTCCCCGATGCCGCCGTTAAAGCTAGGCACCGACATGTACGTCACAGACGAAGAAAAGAGTAACAACCGGCCTCGGTAGCGCAGGGGCTAGAGTGCTAGCTCCGCGTGCCGAAGGTCGCCGGTTCGAATCCGGCCGCGGGCATGGATGTTAAGTGTTGTGTGTCTGTGTGAATGTCCTGTCCGTCCTGTGGTGTCCATACTTACAAGATACTGAATATAAACACTACATGATGACTTATTCACATTGAGCTGGCTGTATGGCCTCAGCAGCCGAAAGCCATTTAATCAAAAAAAAAAAAAAAAAGAGTAACATTATGGCAGATCACCTGGAAAAAAACTTTTCAGCTGAACGCGGATCCAGACGTGAATGACGATCCTATTCTGGCTTTTCTCAAACAAAACGCTCCTATTGTCCAACGTCCCATCAAGTACACGTCAGCAAGAGAGCTATCATTATTAATAAAACGTCTTCCGACTAGGAAATCGCCAGGTATTGACAACATCTCTAACCTAATTTACAAAAATCTGCTGCAAACCGGCCTCCAATTCTTTGCAACATTATTCAACGCAATATTAAAACATGGCTACTTTCCCTCCACATGGAAGCATGCAGTTATTATTGTTATTCACAAACCGGGTAAACCAAAACACTCCCCATCAAGTTACAGGAAAATAAGTCTACTAACGACTTGCTCTAAACTACTTGACAATATAATCAAGAGACAGCTTTCGAACTACGTAGACTCTACCTTCGCAATACCACCCTTCCAGTTTGGATTCAGAGCAAAACATTCGTGTGTTTATCAGCTGCAACGTCTCTCTGAACATATCCTGAAAGCCTTCGAAAGCAAGAGGCATACAATAGCCCTCTTTGTTGACGTCGCCAAAGCCTTCGACAGAGTATGGCATACCGGAATTCTCTACAAACTAAAGAAGCTCGATACTCACCTATACTTGCTCACCATCACTGAGAGTTTTCTCAAAAATCGTACCTTCTCTGTACGCATAGGCAATACATTCTCTACTAGAAAAACTGTAGAAGCAGGTGTTACATAAGGCTCCATCTTAGGACACCTATTATTCAATTTATACATGGCAGACATCCAAATATTCCGCGCTGTTTGTACCACCACGTATGCCGACGACACCGTGAACTTTACTGCACACACAGATATCGACGTAGCAGTAATAAAAAACCAACCGTCATTTAATATACTCTCGACTGACTGAAAAAATGGCGCATCAAGCTGAATACTGCCAAAGGCGAGGCCAAAATCTTCACACTCCGCCATCCGAGAAACCCCCCCCAAAAAATCAAGATCAACGACGATGAAGTAGAATGGACCCGCAGATAAAGCAATAAAATATCTAGGACTACACTTGGATCGTAGACTTACATGAAACTACCACATTAATCACAAACTATTCGCATCTCCAAACTCTATCCTCTTCTGAATAAGAGAAGCTCACTTAAAATCGAAAGCAGGCTGTTTCTCTACAAATCACTGATCCGACGCGCCATATTATATGCATTCCACATTTGGTACACAGCCGCTCCATCCAAACTACAAAGAATACAGTCCCTACAAAACAAACTTCTCCGCACTATGTTAAAAGCACCTTGGTTTATACGAAACTCACAACTTCACAGGGAAACTGGACTCCAAACTATTAAAACCTATGTTATAAATTCTGCAAAAGTCTTATAAATAGCCTAGAAGCAACTCATGGAGCACAGTACTACAAGGCCTCATTACACCACACATCACGGTACAAATTCCCGTTTTAATTTTTGGCAATAAAAATAAAAAGTATGGTTTTGTAGCGAACTGATCAGATACCGGGAATGGAAAAGTGTTAATTTTTTTTTCGATTTATTGTTCAATGAACTCTGGACCATCTAACGACGGCAGATTGGTGGATTTGTAGCGGCGTCCACGCTACATGTCTATACAGTTGGAATATACTGTGGTTCAGGGTTCATTCGCCACACATTACAATTCAAATATCAATTTAATTTTTTTGCAAAAACTAAAAATAATAAAAATGGTCTTGTAGCAAACCGGTCAGATTCCGGGAATGGAAAATGTTTATTATTATTATTATTTCGATTTATGGTGCAATGAAGCCTGGACCAAAGTAACGACGGCAGATTGGTGGATTTGTAGCGGCATCCACGCTACATTTCTATACAGTTAGAATATACTGTGGTCGTCAAGACGTAAAGCCATCATAAAAAAACAAACAGAAATCCCTTTAACCCTCCACCGTTTTATAAATTTTTCTTTAAAAAATTTAAAACTCTGATTTGAACTACGTATTAGTGAAATAGTTCCTCAGTAGTACCATCTCATATGAATCTGTCACGGCTTCCTTGATATTTCAGTCTCACGGTTACGAAGAAAATTCATTAAAAGATTAACAATGTGTCTCTCACGGCTTCCTTGATAAAATACATCTATGATATCTCTGGTTGTAAAACGTCATGCATCGTTGGTGCACAGTCACTGCTGTGAAACTAGATGAGTGTGTATGTGCAACATATCGACAATTTACTATCCACTTATCTTTTGTATCCTGTTTTCAAATATTATTCTATTTTAACACAATGGTTGCAGTTACATTAGTACAATTATATTTCTCCTTTGTCCTCTGGCTTATCTTTTTGAATATTAAATTACAACTTTGTGTTTCTCCCGCCAAGGCTTTGGAACATCTTTTTATTCATGCTTCTCAAGCCATCTTTTTTACCGCACCAACTCGTAACCAGAGCTTCTTTTGTCCGTCTCAACGTTCTCTGACCTTGAAACTTAAATGTTCAAAGTTACTATATACAATCATAATAACTTAATATCAAAATATTATTATGGTAATAAACTTCATATTTAGTCAGGTCGTGTACCATTCAAGTACAAAAGTGATAATCACGAGATTCTTTATGCTCTTGGCAGCCTAACAATGTGCACTTCTATTACACCACTCAATCATGATAGTTTGCAGTTTACATCGTTGACTTTTCGCGAGTCCGAACGTCCTCTTCCACGTCTAACTTATGATTCCCCTAATTCAACGTTGTTGCTCCCGTCTTCCGTTTTATATCCGAAAGTCCTCTATGTCAAAGACGTTTCCCTAAAATGACGATAACACTCTCTGGAGTGTTACAAGTTGTACAAAGAGGATTGATATATCTGCGCTTTCCTCCATGTGCATCACATGGAGGAAGGAAATATATGGAGGAGAAGTGACGTTAAATCTGTGAAGTAGGCTCTAAACTCTCGCGCATGCGCAGTGGCGGCAGCGGCGATATTGCGATCCCAAACAAATGCGATGTTCACATTGTGTTAGATGCTGTGATTATTTCATTTTGTAATGTGTATAAGTGTTTTATAATGCTTTCTTGTGTTGCATACGGTTGCACAAATAGGCAACAGAGGAAAGAACCTGGAATATGATTTCATAAGTAAGTTGCATTCTAATTATCGTTGCTGAAGTGGGCGGTAGGTTTTGTAAACTTCGGTGCCTGTCTATAAATATTTAGTCATAGCTCTCAATGGGATGACTTTGTTCTGAAATTTTTGTTGGTGTAGAGTAGAAAATCAGCATACCTTGCTATTTTGCACATAATACACAGACGGAAAAAAAAATCCCAACACCAAGAAAAAATTATTGTAGAGTAATGAAATTTGGACAATGCATTTGTCAAGTTAACATGTTTAATTGATTAAATTTTCAAGATCACAGGTTAATTTAAGCTCAAGAAAATGCATTTCAAATGTGAAATACTGTTAAATTAATAGCCGGTGTAACCTCCAGAATTTTGAATGCAAGCCTGCAAACGTGAATGCATTGTGTCATACAGGTTTCGAATGTCACTTTGTGGTATGGAGTTCCATGCTTGTTGTACTTGTGCTGTCAATACTGGGACGGTCAGTGCTGGCTGTGGATGATGCTGGAGTTGTCGTCCAATGATATCCCATACGTGTTCATTGGAGACAGATCTGGTGATCTCGCAGGCCAAGGTAACATGTCGACACTCTGTAGAGCACGTTGCGAGACAACAGCGGTATGAGGGCGAGCGTTATCCTGTTGAAAAACTCCCCCTTGAATGCTGTTCATGAATGGCAGCACTACAGGTTGAATTACCAGACTGACGTACAAATTTGCAGTCAGTGTGTTTGGTATAACCACAAGAGTGCTCCTGCTGTCATAGGAAATTGCTCCCCAGACCATGACTCCAGGTGTAGGTCCAGTGTGTCTAGGCCGCAGACAGTTTGGTTGCAGGCGTTCCCCTGGCCTCCTTCTGACCAACACTCGGCCATCACTGGCACCAAGGCAGAACCTGCTTTCATCAGAAAACACAACAGATCTCCACTCCGTCCTCCAATGAGCTCTGGCTTGACACCACTGGAGTCGCAAACGGCGATGGCTTGTAGTCAGTGGAATGCACGCTACAGGGCTGGAGTCATGGTCTGGGGAGCAATTTCCTATGACAGCAGGAGCACTCTTGTGGTTATACCAAACACACTGACTGCAAATTTGTACGTCAGTCTGGTAATTCAACCTGTAGTGCTGCCATTCATGAACAGCATTCAAGGGGGAGTTTTTCAACAGGATAACGCTCGCCCTCATACCGCTGTTGTCTCGCAACGTGCTCTACAGAGTGTCGACATGTTACCTTGGCCTGCGAGATCACCAGATCTGTCTCCAATTGAACACGTATGGGATATCATTGGACGACAACTCCAGCATCATCCACAGCCAGCACTGACCGTCCCAGTATTGACAGCACAAGTACAACAAGCATGGAACTCCATACCACAAAGTGACATTCGAAACCTGTATGACACAATGCATTCACGTTTGCAGGCTTGCATTCAAAATTCTGGAGGTTACACCGGCTATTAATTTAACAGTATTTCACATTTGAAATGCATTTTCTTGAGCTTAAATTAACCTGTGATCTTGAAAATTTAATCAATTAAACATGTTAACTTGACAAATGCATTGTCCAAATTTCATTACTCTACAATAATTTTTTCTTGGTGTTGGGATTTTTTTTTCCGTCTGTGTAGACTACCATTACTTTTTAACGAGTGTTGAAAATGAGATTTAAAGGGGCGTGTTTTACATCGCGATTAAGTGAATTTAGTATTGCGCTTTCTTTCGTCACGTTGCAGTTTATACTGACAGTGTATGATGAAATTAAATGTATTAAATTATGCTATGCAATCTAGGAATCTTGATGAAGGAAACGATGTTGTTACTGCAAATACAGTTAGCGATTCAAATACGCGAGTGTGGGTATGTCTACATAGTTTGATTCTGTAGCGGCAATTTAATGGAGATTGTGGTTAGGTCTAAATGCAGTCTGTAGCAGAATGGTTTTGTTGTCCCATAAGGGAGAAAGAATTTATCTATTACTGTTAGTAATTTCATGAGAACCAAGTTAGTGACAAAACGTGTATCGCGATATAAACTGCTTCCAGGTATTCCCAATTAAGCTTACGATGTATGGTATCAAGATAACTATTTTTATTCTGATCTAGGCCACATTTCAACCTAACCATAAGTGGTAGTAAAAATACTGAAAAATCCATTCTGCATGTCCACCATTGTGGCTTTGGCATAATTAATATTTGATCCAGGCAGCAATATCAAAAAATCCCAGTATATCCCGAAAACTAAGCAAGATACCGAAAATTTTTATTATTTATTTCCGATTTGTCTCGTCGTATTACATGAGAATCGATCATTAAATTTGAATTTTGCGAAATTTTTTTCTGTAATTCAACTTAAGACACCTCACTTTTGATACGGTGTATCTCGAGAACTAGGCGAGATATCGGAAATTTTTATTCTTTATTTTTTTATTTTTCTCGTCTTTATAAATAAGAATCCGTCGTCAAATTTGTCTTTGACCAATTTTTTCTTCTGAATTTCAACCAAAAACATTTCACGTTTGAGGCAGAATATTTCGAAAACTAAGCATGATATCAAAAAAAAATTATTCTTCAATTTTTATTTGTCTCATCGAGTAACATAATAATCCATCACCAGATTACGGCGTTACGTTTATCCTAGAGTCCCCTTGAGGTTTTTGTAGATATACCCCGTGTCTGTATGGGTTTGGCCTAGCCCCCACTCCTCCTCCGCCCGGCTTCACTTCAATGCGTGGTGAAGGTCTCTTGGGTCATCTCCATATATTTCCTTCCTCCATGGTGCATCACAGCTACAACGAGCCTGCAACCTTTTTGTGATTAATAATAAGCAGCATAGCTGATTAGGAATCAAGAAAATTTATATATATTGCAAATTTTCAGTTCTTATTCACATAAAACACATTATTCTAGAAAAACTATTAAGCAATGGAAGGTGATAGATACTTGAATCGTAAAAATTTACTCTACATAGCCCACAGTTAAAATCTTAGTATATTTATGATCTTATTACAACACATACGAGAGGGTACCCAAAAATAACCGGAATAGCATTGCCGTGGACGGAGCTTGCGTAGTACACGTTACTGCCGCTCATTGCTAGTTCAGTGCCGCCTGTGTTTTCGACTTGGCTTGTTCTGTTAATATGCAGTGATTGTTTTTACAAGCGCTATTTTGTTGTAGTTTCGTTTTCGTTGATGGCAAGTTTAAGTGAACAACGTGCAGCTGTGAAACTTAGTTTTCTTCTCAGTAAAAATGTTGCTGAAACTGTTTTAATATTGAAAACAGCTTACAAAGATGACGCTATGGAAAATATCTAATGTACGAGTGGTTCACTCAGCAAAAATGGCAACCTGTCGATTGATGACAAAGTGACAAACCTCGTTCTTGACGTCTATCAACTGCCCGAATCGACCATAGTGTTGAAAAAATTCTACAGCTTGTGCTCTCAGACCGTCGACAGACAATTGATCGTCAGAGATTAGTGGGTTATCTTGGAGCTCGGTTCAGCGAATTATAACCGAAGATTTGAGAATGAAAAGGGTTACTGCCGAGTTTGTTCCTCAGGCTCTGACTGACGATCAAAAACAACGTCGAGTGGAAACATGTCGTGCTTTGAAACAACAGCATGAAATTGATTCAGATTTTCTGTCAAAGGTCATTACTGGTGATTAGTCATGGTGCTAACGTTACGACCCAGAAACAAAGCAACAGTCAAGCCAGTGAAAGACGTCATTAACACCCCGTCCAAAAAATCTCGTCAAATCAAACATCTAAACTGCATACTGTCATTTTTGGAACATCTAAGATGAATAATAATTTCAGATCATCAGTTTTACAGAGAGAAGAAGAGAGATAAAATATTGTACAGTTCCTTTATTCAGTATCCTACCACAAAAAATTAAATGTTTAATTTCTATGCTGTCTAGGTGATTTGACATTATTTTTTGAATTGGCAGCCTTTTTGCCGACATTTTTATTCACGGTTCATACTGGGACGTGGTGTCACACAGACTATGCAGAAACTATTAATTTTAACTACAGAATCCTTTTCATTGCAAACTAAATATTATCTACACACTTAAGTCAAAGCCGAAGGAGTTTCTGCTTAAGAACCATTTTATTCTATAAAAGAATTTTGTCCTTGTTATTTGGAAAGTGTATAAAGTGAAACTGAGAAAATTTTTCAAAAGTACTAATCTAGCATATGATTATTTCATTTTTATTTTTGAAAGCAATCATGAAATTCATGTGCTTGTATTTAACACTAACAATTTAAGTTGACTTAGTATACTATGTAAGTAAACTATAATTAGTATATGGTTTTATTACTATTTCTTAAGAATTACATATACTGTTTCACATCCTTAAGACTGTTTATATGTGGAATAAAAGTAAATACCTAATATAACATAATTAATGAAATAATTTGATTAATTAGATTATTTATGTTTTCATTCCCAGTAAAGAGTCAGTAGATACCCGTTCTGAGTTTTTAGAAAGTGACAGTGATAGACCGTTCTCAAAAATCTAAGTAAGCACTCATTATATATGCTGCATTTAAAGTTTAAACAAAAGAAACTTACTTGTTAGTAAAAAGACAATCCTATGCAATAAGCAATGCATAATTCTTCTTACATTGTTTCTAAATGATAGGAGAATAGAACTTCATTTTGTCATCCAGATTGGTACCAATTCCAATTAATTTAGATAAAATAAGTCTCATTGTAATTTTTAAGACCTTAATAAACTCTTCTATATACACAAAAAACTAGAAAAGAATCAAGTCAAAACAGGGAAGATTACTAAAAAAAATTAGCTTTACAATTCCTTGATTAAGGTTTAATTGTAGTGTTTCAAATATGTTTCATTTCAGCTGTACTAATGGGGATAGGAAACATGATATGTGTGACACCTGGTTTTATGTCTTCTGCTCTTGTTGGGTTCCTAACATACCAAAATGTGAGTATTTCTTTATATTTTCATTTATTCATTTATTTATTTTTTATATATTTCTTTACTAGCATTTGTCTACTCCTTCGAGCGCGTGGACCTTGGTGTGTGTAAAATGGTTTCTTTTTTCTTTTATCTCATACTTAATATCCTTGAGAAGCAAAAATTGTAAATATTATGTAAGAACATACATTTCTTTCTGATTTGACTTTAGCTTAGGTTTTCCTACTGATGACTGAAAGTTTTGTTTTATTTGTATTTTAAATTAATATAATCTTTGAAATAAAGAAATCGGGTTACAAATTTCAATTAACGCCATATGAATAAAATAACTGTTTTAAAAAATAAAAACCACCTCCAAAAAATTCAGTAAAAATTTTGAAATATCTTTGTACCTTGCTTAGAAGAAAATAAATCTAAATGGACAATAATGTAATTTTTAGTTTATTTTTGGAGTCGATTCGAGCTGTCACATCAAGAGGAACGAATTACTGCACTTAATTTGCTTTTCGAGGCGACACAGGGAGTACCAAAATAAATTCCCAATATTTCACAGCAAATAGTGAGACAGATATTGGTTTTGCGGGAGACAGTTCAAGGAAATAAGTTAGATGGTATTTTAATCTGTGACTTGGCCTCGTTGGTGGTCGAGACATATCTCTGACGCTACAGTGTCAGTTGGTAGCCTGTATCATGAGGTAAATGCTTTACAGTTAGTACAGTATAGGTACATCATCTGTATGTTTCAGTTTTGTTGAAACATGTTTTTCAATTATTTTATTACTAGCTGGTACCCATGACTTCGTTCGTGTTTGTAAAGAATTTGGATTGACAGCTACTGACATCTAACCACCATAGTGCGCGATGGGATACTCGATGCTATTACCACACACAAACACCAGTCATCTGCGCTATGTAGTTCAGGCAGCAAATTAAAATATACGGACACACATGTCTTTGGTCGAAATACAAAAATATCCTTGATCGACCAATTTCAACCACTATATCTCCCACACCACCACAGTTACCGAAATTCGGCCAACGTTGTTATCGACTGGTGACTCTGTGCTACTACCACACACAAACACCAGTGATATGCGCTGGATAGTTTTGGCTGAAAAGTGATACACCATGACACATACGTTTTTGGTAGAAATATGAAAGTGCCACTGGTCGACCACTTTCAACCACCATATCTCCCACACCCCAAAGGTACCGACATCTAACCACCATAGTACACGATAGGACACACGATAACACTGCCCCACACAATGGTCTATGGTCTATGCATTGTAGTTGTGGCAGCAGAGTGACATATACAGAGACACATGTCTTTTGTCGAAATACGAAAATATCCTCGATCGTCCAATTTCAACCACCATATCTCCCACACTATCACAGTTACCAAAATTCGGCCAACATTGTTATCGACGGGTGACTCTGTGCTACTACCAATCACAAACACTAGTGATCTGCGCTAGACAGTTTTCGCTGAAAAGTGATACACCATGACACATACGTTTTTGGTAGAAATATAAAAGTGCCGCAGCTCGACCACTTTCAACCACCATTTCTCCCACACCCCCATAGCTACCGACATCTAACCACCATAGTACACGATAGGAGCACGATACCACTACCACGCACAAACACTAATGGTCTATGCTTTGTAGTTGTGGCAGCAGAGTGACATATACTGAGACACATGTCTTTGGTCGAAATACGAAAATACCCTGCGTGGACCACTTTTTACCATCATGTCTTCCACATCCCCACAGCTACCGACATTCGGCCAACGTTGTGCACGACAGGAAACACCATGCTACCCCACACACAAAGGCCAGTAATCTGTGCTAGGTAGTGGTGGCTGAAAAGTGAAATACAGGTAAACACATGTCTATTTTTATATATATACTAGCTCGTACCCGCGACTTCGTACGCGTGGATTAAGACTTTTTTTTGCCATAATTAAATATAGAAAGTTGTTCGTAACGAAAGATTGGTCCCAAACAATATCGAGTCGGAATAATATGACTGGAAAGCTATCACTATATCATTGTACCGTCGAACCTGTCTCTTGAAGAGAATCAATTTCCAACATATTTCTGTCACCATTCGATTAGGTGTCAAAATTTTGTGACTACAACTGTTAATCATACTGGATAAAAATATCCTGTGCCCTTCATACAGATTTCCTTATAAAATTCCATCACAACGATATAGCCATTTAGTCGTCAAAACGTAACAAAAAGACAGAGACTTACTTCCGTATTTATAATAATATTACCGTGGTTCACACTCACACACTGACTGCGAACAACATCTGAGGGATCATTATAACGTAAAAAAGTGTACACCTACAACATTGCAAGACTACCTACGATTTGCCTCGCATTGCACCCCTAACTTTCTAATATCTACAGTTTAACATTCAATCCGAATAACCTACGGCCCAGGCCTGACTCTTACGATGAAAAACAACTTTTAAAAATCTTAGCCTCCACGGAGATTTGAATCGGAGACGTACGGCGTTCGTAAGCAAGCACTTTAACCACTGAGCTGGCAGTCCACTACACGGAAACACGGTGCGGAGACGTCCGTATCCAACGTGTCTGTACTATCGCCGTATTTCGAAGTTATGAGACAACATGTGTTATTTATACAGATAATTTTTTCATCCAAATGTAGACAGTATTTTTCTCCTTGTTTGAAAGGATAAGTGTGCAAAGTTTCATCGAGATCGGATGAAAACTGTGGATTTGTATAAGGAACAAACAAACATACATTCATCTTTATATATAAAGATAAGATTAAATTTTTGGTAGTATTATAATTTGTTTTGTATTTTAAATATGGGACAACAGTTCTGATTTTGCGAACTTTCTGGTACTCAGTATTTAAGGCACTTGCTTTCAAAAAGTTCTGCCTTGATCCCTGGGTTCAAATCCCGCTGGCAGCAGGAATATTTAAGAGTTGTCTTTGATCATAAGAACTACGCAAGATCGTTCTGCGGTCCTAGAGGAAAGGCCTACCTCTGATACAATGTCTTAGTATGCCTCCTTGTTCTAAGTTAGTTCAACAATAAACATGCGAAAACGCTGTGTATTGAGTTCTTGGATAGCTTGCGGGTTGGTGAATTAATTCACTCATCTGGAGTTATTATGCGAGCGGCGATACGTATCTTTGCCAGGTGATTTTATTGATGGTGCTGCGATATTATCTTAAGAAAATAGGAAAATTAAGAACTAATTCCAAATCTGATAAATATTATTATGAAACCACGAGAACATGGATATCGGAAATCCAAGTTTTCAAAATCCCCGAATCAAGGACTGATTTTTTGATATACATATACTAGCAGAGTACCCTGCGTTGACTGGTCAAATTGGGATTGATTTACCCATACACTATTTTCATATTTCCCGTGCATACCATGTGTACCAAGTTTAATTACTTCAGCCGCAGTCATTTCCAGAAGTAAACTAAACATTGATAAACCCTAAAAATTTCCAGATCCGGGTGAATTGGATGCTGTGACAAGGAATGTTAGTTTACAATTTGGTCAAGGCTGCGCTTCAATCTAATCACAAGATCTGATAAAATTATTGCTCGATAATCGAAACATGTACCATTCGGGCATTAATACATACCACATAAATAAATACATGTATCTGGAATATATCCGTTCCCGCATCATGCAGAAAATATAAATTTTTGATGGGCCTTCACAAGGTGAAAGCTTTGGCTCCAAGTTAAAATCTGACGAACATGTTGATATATTAGGATACATTTATTTCTTGAATATATTGGCATAACATAATCAGCTGAATTGATTTTGAAGGGATTTAAAACATTGGGTTTTTATAAAGAACATTGGAAATTAAAAGGTGTTTGGATAAAGGTGGAGAGCGATTGGGCCCTTCTGTACCAAATGTATACAGACTTTTTCTGTTTGATTTAACGTATATGTGTGCAAATGTCCATTGACATCGGATATAGGTAATATATATATATATATATATATATATATATATATATATATATATATGGGTTGTAAAAAATACAGCAACCAGTCACAATATGATGTTGTTTATTAATAAACAACATCATATTGTGATTGGTTGCTGTATTTTTTACAACCCATATTTGACATCATAGTCGCGGAAGTTCCACCAATCCATCATGGATAAAATATTATATATATATAAACAATTAAGCGGATATAGAGGGGAAGAATAGTTTGGATAGAATTTTTATCTTTGTTTTAAAGTATACACGTGTAAAGTCCATCGAAATCTGATAAAAGTTGTAGCTTTGTATGAAGAACATTCACAAAAATTAAATGAGGTAATGGGAGTGAGGGGTTAGGTTTTGTAAAAAGAATGTAGACATTAAGTTTCTCTTTGTTTTAAAGTGGGTTTGTGTGCAGTGTTCCATCGAAATCTGATAAAAACTGTGGGTTTCTAAAAAAAAAAAAACTTAAGAGGGTGGGGGTAGAAGGGGAATTAGGCTGGACTTCTGCACACCAAATTATTTAAACAGAATTTTTCTGTATATTTTAAAGTACGAGTGCAAAGATCCATCGGAATTGGATAGAAACTGTAGCTTTGTACAATTAACATGACAAAAATTAAAAGGGATGGATTGGGGGAGAGGGGTTTGGATTGTTTAAGCCATATGTAGGAAGTATTTTTCTTTGTTTTTGTTATAATTTGATGTCGAAAAAATATCTCTTAGATTTAGTCTCAATACTGTTAATGGATATTGTACATTAAAGAGCCAAAGAAACTGGTATACCTGCCTAATATCATGTAGGGCCCCCGCGAGCAAGCAGAAGGGCCGCAACACGACGTGGCATGGACTCGACTAATGTCTGAAGTAATGCTGGAGGGAAGTGACACCAACCATCCTGCACGGCTGTCCATAAATACGTAAGAGTACGAGGGGGTGGAGATCACTACCTAACGGCACGTTGCAAGGCATCCTAGATATGTTCAATAATGTTCATGACTGGGGAGTTTGGTGGCCAGCAGAGGTGTTTAAACTCAGATCAGTGTTCCTGGAGCCACTCTGTAGCAATTCTGTACGTGTGGGGTGTCGCATTGTCCCGCTGGAATTGCCAAAGTCTGTCGGAATGTACAATGGTCATGAATGGATGCAGGTGATCAGCTAGGATGCATACGTACTTGTCACCTGTCAGAGTCGTATCTAGACGTATCAGGGGTCTCATGTCACTCACTCCAACTGCACACGCCCCACACCATTACAGAGCCTCCACCAGATTGAACAGTCCCCTGCTGACACGCAGGGTCCATGAATTCATGAGGTTTTCTCCACGCCCGTCCGTCCACTCGATACAATTGGAAATGAGACTTGTCAGACCAGGCAACACGTTTCCAATCACCAACAGTTCAATGTCGGTGTTGACGGGCCCAGGCGAGTCGATGAGCTTTGTGTCGTGCACTCAGCAAGGGTACACGAGTGGATCTTCGGCTCAGAAAGTCATTATCGATGATGTTTCGTAGAATGGTTCGCACGCTGACACTTGTTGATGGCCCAGCATTGAAATACGCAGCAATTTGCGGAAGGGTTGCACTTCTGTCACGTCGAAGTTGGTCCCGTTCTTGCAGGATCTTTTTCCGTCAGCAACGATGTCGGAGATTTGATGTTTTAGCAGATTCCCGATATTCACGATGCACTCTTGAAATGGTCGTACGGGAAAATCTCCACCTCATCGCTACCTCGGAGATGCTGTGTCCCATCTCTCGTGCACCGAATATAACACCACGTTCAAACTCACTTAAATCGTGATAACCTGCTATCGTAGCAACAGTAACCGATCTAACGCCTGCGCCAGACACCTGTTGTCTTATATATGGACGTTGCCGACCACAGCGCCGTACTCTGAGTGTTACTTATCTCTGTGTATATTATCTGTGGCTGAATAAAACAAATGTTGATTGTTTTATTCTTGCTTAGCCGTGAAACAGACGTGTTTTATTAGGTGATAGGCCCAGACTGTGACCCAGAGTTATTTTCTTCGTCATTCTAGTAAACAGAATACGGAAAAGTCGTGATATTATAAATAATTAGTTACGCGCTTGAAGGTGGCTTCGAATTTTGTAGACAACTACGATGTGTGGGTTTTTGCAGCGGAAAATATCTTGGTGTAGGAAGGCATGTCCGGCTTAATAAAGGAAGAAGGAAGTACTTAGAGTGCAGCCGCAGATGATGCAAAGGTGAAAGCTAAGCTCATACTTACAATTGATCCAGCGTTGTATATGGATATAAAGCAAGCTAAATCAACGAAGGAGCTATGGGCGCAGCTTAAAACTATGTTTGATGATTCCGGGTTTACACGAAGAATAACCTTACTTCGTCATATTATATAAATCAGGCTTGATAATTGTGATTCAATGACGTCGTATGTGACAGATATTATTGAGACATCGCAAAGATTAAGTGGAACTAGATTTGATATAAACGAAGAATGGATTGGCTTCCTGTTACTGGCAGATTTACCAGAACGATTTTCATCTATGATCATGGCGATTGAACATTCCGGCATTCGTATTACGGCAGATGTCATCAAGACAAAACTGATCGATATCGAAATGTCAGATTCGAATGAATCAGAGACAAAAACAGCTTTCGCTTACAAAGGTTGCTTGACCATAAAAGCATGACTGGAAACAAAAGTGGAAACTATGTCGCGAAAAAGTCAAATGTCAAAATCCATCACTTGTTACAACTGTACAGGGAGAGCGCATTAGAGGAATCAATATCCATTGCTGGTGAAATCAGATGAACCGAAGCAATCAATGTGTTTAGTGTTGTTTTTCTATCCGTCAAGTTTGGTAAAGATTGACTCCGGCGCATGTTCTCATATGACGCCGAATAAAACATTGATAAAAAACGCATCATATTCGTCAAGTGCAATAGAAGTTATTATAGCTGACAAAACCGAAGTACCTGTGTTGTATAACGGCGATGTAGGAATAACTACAGATTGTGGTTATTATATTACTGTTAAAAATACATTGTGCGTGCCAAGTCTGACGAATAACTTCTTGTCAGTAAGATTCACAGAATTATTTCATACATAATATGAACGGTGAATTTGTAGCTATAGGAGAATTTATTTATGGTGTTTACAAGTTAAAAGTAAAACATAACATGAAAAGTGAACACAGTTTATTGGCTGCACCTGTGTTAACTGATGGTTCTACGTGGCACCGAAGACTTGGACGTATAAATACGTAGATATGAATAAAATGAAATATGCCTTGGTTGATGGACTTAGTTATAATAAATATGAAGAAATAAGTGTTTAAGTGGGGAGTCTGGTGAAGAAGAACAGTTTACAGTAACAAACAAACCAGAATTACTGAAATTTAATTTAATTTAATTTAATTGCAATGGAGCACACGCTCCGGTGGCAATTTCCCTACACATCCAACTTCCCCCTATCCTGCACCAACCTACATTTGCTCTCTACAAATTTTAACTTTAAATTCTTTTAACGTTTTTGGTAAGTTATCCATCATTCCCCTGGGTTACTCATTCCAATCCCTGACATCCTTACCTAAAAAAGAGAATCTTTCCTCACCCTTGTGCCTGAAATCGAGTGCCAGCTTGTGGTCATGGTCACCTTTTCCCTTCCATAACTACTTTTCATACCTACTGCAATATCTTTCCATGCCTCATCGTCATATTTGCCCTGTACACTCCCATGACCCTCCTCATTCTCCTCCTGTCTTGCATTGAATCCCATTCAAGTTCCTTTATCATATCTGTCACTGATTACATTCTGCGATAATTTCCAGAAAAAATCAAGCAGCCCTTCTTTGCACCTTCTCTAACTCCTGTATTTGATACTCAAAATGTGGGTCCCATACTACACTACCAAATTCGAGCAATGGTCTGACCAAAGTTTTGTAACCCAATTCCTTTACTTCTCTCGTGCATCCCCTAATCACTCTCTCCAACAAGTGCAGGATTTTGAAACCTTTTTCTACCAGCTGTCCAATGTGTCCTGCCCAGTTAAGCTTGTTATCAAATGTAATGCCAAGATATTTACATTTCAAGTCTTCAGCAAGCAATTCTTTCCCCATCTTATATTCATAATTAACCTTTTGTTTTGTTTGTTTGTGTATCTAATTAGCTGGCTCTTCTTTGCATTTATCTTCATCCCATGTTTACCAACCCAACTAGATATCCTGTCCAGATCACCCTGCAACTGTTTACAGTCCTATATCGTTTTGATCCTTTTATACAGCATTATGTCATCTGCAAACAATCTAATTTCAGATAGTAAACAATCAACACAATTATTCATTATAATAATGAATAGCAATGGTCCCAATACGCTACCCTGAGCACTCCCATTTTTACTTCCACTTCCTTTGATACGGCATTTCCTATCCTAACTTTCTGTTTTCTACCTTCTAAAAATTCTTCTACCCAGCAAATCACTTTCTCATCCACTCCAATAGTTTTTACCTTGTTTTCTACCATTTTGTGGCTTACTCTGGCAAACGCCTTTGAAAGATCTAGTGCTACACTATCAATTTGGCCTCCCTTGTCCATTTCATCTGAAATATCTTGCATATATCCCACCAACTGAGATTCGCATGAATATCCTTGCCTGAACCTTGTTGCCTACTTGAAAATCACTTTCGTTCCTCACATACATTTCTGATGTGGTTGCATATCAATCTTTCCATTAATTTACCTACCACTGAAGTCAAACTGATTGCCCTGTAATTTTCGACTCTATTTCTCACTCCTCCTTTATGTACCGGTACTAATGTCATCTCAATCAGACTATGCTGAAGTAGAAGGTCAAGATAACTTGGAAGAAAGTATTGCAGTTGAGAGTGTGGAAATTAAGACATCGCCCAAAAGAATAAGGAAACCGCCTCGGAGGAATGGCTCAACTTTGTTTAGTGTGGGTTGTAAAGAAGAAGGCAGCTCTGTTCCAGATGATACCATCAGACAGTTCCAGCAAGAGATGCAAAAGATGAAGACAGTTATGGTCAGACAGGAGAATCGCACCCGAGCCCTGGAGGCAAGGCTGGTGGCTTCAACAGCAAATGTAGTGCAAGTGGGTGTTTAAAATAAAAAAGAATGTTGAAAGTGATGATAATTTGTGGTAAGATGTTAGGTTAGTGGCTAAATATTTTTGCTAAAAAGCGAGTGTAGAATATCATGAAACTTTTCATTGGTGGTTAGACTCTTCACATTGAGGCTTTTATTTGCAACTAGTGCAAACTATGGTTAGGCATTTAGGATATTAATGTGACCTCAGTTTTTAAAAATTGATGTCTAAAGGAAGATATTTACATGCATTTACTTGAGGGTTACACAGTATATACAGTGATTGTGATGATATGATTCTTTTCTGAAATTGATCAATTTATGGCTTAAGAAATTTTCCTGCTTGGTATCAAAGAGTTGAAGTGTTTTTTAAAGAAAGGCAGTATACTGTATTTAAGAAATCTGTTATTTGAATTCACAGGCAATTTGTGTATAATTACTATCTTTAGTGACAGTCAGAGTACATTGAAGCTTACAACTAATCAGCAAATAAACAAGAGGTCTAAACATATTTATGTTCGTTATCATTTTCTTCGCGATGTTGTATTATATAAATGTATTAAACTTGAATACTTGCAAACTGCTGAAATGCCAGATGACTTGCTCACTAAAGCTCTGTATGCCTCCAAATATTACAAAATTATGAACAAAATAGGAATATTAAGTAATATTTTGTAATGTTGTATGAGGCTGTCACTTATTTCGAAATAGTGGGGGTGTTATAATATGATATCGAAATAAATTGTCTTAGTTTTAGTCTCAATGCTGTCCATGGATATTTTATATATTCTGTGGCTGAATAAAACAAAATCCCTTGTTGCATTCTTGATTAACCGTGAAACGGACGTGTTTTATTAGTTTTAAAGCATACGTGTGCATATTTCCTTCAAAATCAAACGGAAGCTGTAAAACATACACAAATTTTAAAAAAAAGTTAATTATGAATATAAGGTGGGGAAAGAATTGCTTGCTGAAGACTTGAAATGTAAATATCTTGGCATTACTTTTGATAACAAGCTTAACTGGGCTGGACACATTGGACAGGTGGTAGGAAAAGGTTTCAAAGTACTGCACTTGTTGGAGAGAGTGATGAGGGGATGTACGGGAGAAGTAAAGGAATTGGGTTACAAAACTTTGGTGAGACCATTGCTCGAATATGGTAGTGTAGTATATGACCCTCATTTTACGTATCAAATACAGGAGTTGGAGAGGGTGCAAAGAAGGGCTGCTAGATTTGTTTCTAGAAATTATCGCAGCATGCAATCAGTGACGGATATGATAAAGGAGCTGAAATGGGATTCATTGCAAGACAGGAGGAGGATGAGGAGGGTCATGTGAGTGAACAGGGCATATACTGGCGATGAGGCATGGAAATATATTGCACTAAGTAGTGCTGGCACTCGATTTCAGGAACAAGGGTGTGGGAAGATTCTCTTTTTTAGGTAAGGGTGTCAGGGATTGGAATGACCTACCAAGAGAAATGATGAAAAATTTACCGAAAACTTTGAAAGAATTTAACGATAAAATTTGTAGAGGGCAACTGTAGGTGAGTGCAGGATAGGGGGAAGATGGGTCTGTAGGGAAATTGCCACCGGAGCCTGTGCTCCATTACAATTAAATTAAACATTGACAATAATCAAGGGTGTGGAAAGGTGGACAGGGATTGGGTTTTTGTAAACCTAATGTGCACCAATGTTCTTTATAGAAGTTTAAATCCCTTCAAAATCAATTGAGCAGTTTTTAATTTATGCCAGAATATTCACGAAATAAATGAGTCCTAATGTCTCAACATATACATCAGCTTTCACAATGTTCACTTTGTAGGAGTTTCACTAAGGACTTTAGAGTAGCGATAGTAGGAAGTGCGGGGAATAGTATTGATAGAAACGTGAGTTATTGTATAGAGAGTGACCTGAGGAAGGTGGTGAAGGAGGTTGAGCTCATGCTGGTCGCTACGACCGGCCACAGCTAAACCACGCTCTGCGGCAGGTAAATACGCTTTGTTACAAGCCGATTTTATGAAAATAATCGCGTGGTGCAAAGACTGGCAGCTGCAGTTAATCGCTAAAAAAAATGCCAAATCATGCATATAAGTCACCATTTAACTCTGAATATACATTTAACGGCATTGTCCTTAGAGCGGTAGATTACGCTAAATTCCTAGGTGTAACAATTCGTAATAATTTGTTGTATAATGATCATATTGAGGAGGGAATTGGGAAAACAAATCCTATGCCCCGATTTCTAGGTTGTAATTTAGAATAGTGTACACCGAAAGTTAAATCGATTGCATATCTGGTGCGTACTCACTTAGAATATTGTTGTTCTCTAAGGGACCCCCATCAAAAGGGCTTAACGGAGGCATTGGAGAGTGTCCGATGAAGAGATGCCAGATTCGTGACAGGTATATGTAGCAGGAGGGAAAGCATAAGTCCGATGTTGAAGCAGTTAAGTTGAGAAGATCTGAAAAATCGAAGGCAGAATCTAATTTGAAAATTCACGACTGAACTATTTCAGGATGACAGCAAACGCATATTACTACCAGCATTATTCATATCTAGGAATGACTGAGAAAATAATATAAGATAAATCATGGCCAGAACCAATTCATTTCTATACCCATTTTTTCCACCAGCGATTAGGGAATTGAATAGGAAGGATTTATCGAACAAGGAAACTTAGAATCCGATAGGAGTAGATCTCGATAAAGAGCTCCGCCCATCCTGACCTGGGTTTTCCAAGGTTTTCCCAGATCACTCCAGGCGAATGCCAAGATGGTTCCTAAAAATAGTTCATGGGCGCCTCCTGCCATACCCCTTCCTATGCAAATGGCTACACATTAGGATAGGTGCAATGCACCCTCCACCATCCACTTTAAGTGAATTGCGGAGTAATCTATTAGTATAATACGTTAGATGTAGCATGTCACGCTATGACTTCGTCAATCTATGACGTGACGCAATGACGTAAAGCTTTAAGGTGATATTCTTGCGAATGCACGTTGTTTAATAACATTTCCAAGCATCATCAGTGAATAAATTAACTCACAGAACACTGAAATAAAAGTATGTATTGCGTTAAAATCGACACATCAATCTTTAGATGCTTATATTTACGTAATATTCTTTCGATATATAGAAATATGCATTAAATTCTTTGTCCATAGATATGTAAGATAAAAGTTTGTATTTCGAGCATCAGTGTTCCGAAAAGTTTGGTTACAGTATTACTTAGCTCTATTAGTAATCTAATATTACCTGGCAAGACGTAAGTTGTTCATATTTTTTTAAATTTCCTTTGCTTTTACTGGTGACATTGTAACAGCCCTAATACCTGAATTTTGAATAGCATTGTACTGTAGGAAATATTTGTAGTGAGCTAAAGTTTGCTTGTAAGTGATTTGATATGTTTATTTTGTAAATTCTTGTAAATCAGTGTATTTAGACTTTGTTTTAGGTAAGAAAATTATTTAAAGACCATTTAATATGTTTAAGAACCGAATGGTGCAAGAGAAATTTCTTAAAAGTTTGTAATTCCATGTATTACTGTAATTTACGATGTCTACAGGACAATTCTCCACCATTTGAAAGGATTTCTGTAAATAATTTTGTATTTAAGTATCTATAATTACCATTTCTGATCACTTTGTAATGTTATTAATTAATTTGGTATCAATTCCGATTGTTTTTAATATGTTTGATTGTTTGAGTGATTGTTAATGATCGAGAAATATCGGGCGGATGCCTTTGAAGAATTCTCGTAATTTCGATAGACTCTATATAACAGATCGCCTGGACAGAGAGTTTTAGTTTGCATTAAGTATTAATTCAGTGTTACAGAGACATTCATGCAAGTTTTCATTCAGTTTTCGATTCAATTCAAGTATTCAGTAAGTCAGTATTGCATCTTTGGATTGTAACAACTATGCTTGTGAATGTCGCAGACTTGTTTTGATTGAAAATAAACGAGCATCAACATAACCTTGTTTTTGGTGGACTTTTTAAGTTAATTAATTAATGCAGTAAATTAACCCACCAAAGAACCTTAACATGGCGACCGTTGACATGACGAGAAGTTCTTAAACATCTGTGGGATGTTTATCTTCTAAAAAGAATCTGCAGAAAATTGCGACGGATTATCGGCGATAAGCGAACATAACCTGCGAGGAAATTTCGACCGGCTACGACACGGATTTCACGGCAAGCGGATCTTATTCGGCCTAAGGCGGAGATTCTCCATCAGGAATCGGCTGTAATCTTCCGACGACGAGTGGATTTTCTTCGGGCTCAAAATCGTCTTCCTACAGTGGATTGTGAAAAGTGTGGTTAAGTGTTTGAAGTCAGTGTGGTGTTTAATGGTTAAATAAGTGCGTCTAAGTGAAATTTAATGTGATACAAAAGTGAGGAATAACTGTAAGTACGGCATTGAATATTCAAGTGATTTCTTTTGCATGTTATCGTGTGGCAGTTTGGAAAGATTTTAATTTTCCTTAATTTTGTTTTGTATGTTGATTTTGCTCATTACTAAAAATGGCTGATAGTCAGAACCTACAAGCAATTCTAGAGTCCTTTGTAGCCAGATTCGATAGCAAATTTTCTGAAATTAATTCTCAGTTTGCAGAAATCAATGGTAAATTCGATAACAAATTTTCTGAATTTAAAACTGAGTTAAATCTTGACAACAAATTTTCTGAAATTAAGTCTCAGTTTTCCGAAATTGATGGCAAATTTGATAATAAATTTTCCAAATTTGATAGCAAATTTTCTGAAATTAATGATAAGTTTTCTCAACTACAACAAAACAATGATAAAACATTCTCTGATTTGACTAAATGTTTTGATGTTAAAATCACAGAGCAATTTCAGGGTTTTAGCTCTCAATTCAAGGAAGATATTAACAATTTAGATTCTAAATTGGGGAAGGTAGTAACAGAATGTCAGGAGAAATTTGAGAAAGTTACAAAATTTTGTGAACAGAATAAGGCTGAATGTGAAAATTTGATTTATAAAGAGGTGAAGGAAGTCAGTGAAAATTGTGATAAGATGAGGGAGGAATATGTTGCTTTATTCCAAGCTAATGATGTTAAAGCTAATGAGTTAAGACAGGAAGTGTTCGGTATAGGGAAAAATGTTAATGCATTGGTAAATCAACAGGAACAGTTAGCGCGTGGATTAGAAAGTAATGTAAATCAGTTAGAAAAAAGGGTTACTGGGTTGCAGATTCAGTTAAGTCAGATTCCCTTAACAGGTAATCCAAATTTCAGTGTCGATGTAAAAGAAGAATTTGAATTCTATGATGATAGTGGGAGGCTTCACCCTATTGAGTTTATAGATAATTTTGAAAGATCAGACTATTTTAATTTATTACCCGACAGTAAGAAAATTGCACTTGTGGGTAAACATCTAAAATCTTATGCTAGGGCATGGGGTGATAGACAAGCTAGGGAAGTGACTGACTACAAGCTGTTTAAAGAAAACTTTTTGAAACATTTTTGGTTGACAAGCAGGCAGATTCAAGAAAAGAGAGAGTTGATGACTGGTAGACCCTATAAACTTGGTAGGGAAACTCAACATGACTTTTTTCATAAATGTTGGATCCGTTGTAAGTATTTAGACCATCCTTATGGAGAGGAGGAATTTATTGATTTGATAGGAGCTAGGCTACCTCAGCAAACAAGAAATTTAATTGCCACTTTGGATGTAGTAAATGTGGATAGAGTTTCTGAATTGTTGAGACTCTTGGATGCCCAGGAGTCATTTAATGAACAACATTACCACCATCAACACCATAGGAGGGGCAGCAGAAGTCCCCCTAGAAGGGGTAATGGGTCAAGGGATGGTAGATCGAGGGGACGGGATCGTAATAATTATGCAAGAAGGAATGATAATGGGGGAGTGAGAGAACAGAACCCTCAATCTGAAAGTGAAAGGCAGCATGGAGGGCAGGCAAACTAAAGACCCCCTCTGTGACGGGCCCCGCAGTGGTGGGTAAGATTGTGGGTCCCGGTACCAACTGCTATAGCGTTAATACCCTTTTTATGAATAATCCCCGAGAAGATTTCTTGGAAGAGGTAGAGATAGCAGCAAGTGAATTGCAGGATAAGGTTATGATAGATGTAATTAATGATGTTGATGATTTAAAGACAGATAATAAGATAAAGTGGGAAGGGGACCACCATAGTACCTTATCACTAGAATCAGTGTGCGAAAGTAATACTTTTCATGTAGAAGATTTTCGAAATGGTCACTGCTTAATTACAAAAAGGGGTGCAGAATTTATAGTGCATACTACAGTGTGGCTATCAGAAACTTGTAAGGTCCAGAATGACATAGTTGGGACTATGTGTGCTAGGATAGGTGGTAATTAAGTTTGTAGAAGTGCTGAAATCGAGGAGTTTCTCAGATATCTTGAAGATGAAGGTGATACAGTGGTGTGGATAGGAGACCCAGATGAGGAGGAGAATTGTAAGTCAAAGTATTTGTCTTCTGAAACGAGAGAGGTTGAAAAGCCTTATGTACCAATCCCTAAGTTGGAAAAATGTCCTAACCTTGACCTAGCTGATACATTATTTAGCTCTGTATTTGGTGTAGATAATGATAATGAAGAAATGGGTGGGAGTAAGGATTTATCTGAACCAGTTTCTTATCTGGAAAATTGTACAGAATGTGACTTAGATGACACTATGTTTTGTACCCTCTTTGATGTGGAAGCTGATAGTGAAGTAGTAGTTGCTGAGAAAAATAATTATTTGGTGGATGAAGTCAGTAAGCCAGATGTTAAAACAGTTTTAGGTACTGATTCAGATAAGTTGGTAAGTTTAAGTAGTAATCAGATGATGAAGAGTGGGGTTGGGAGTAATGATGGACAAAACTGTAGTAGTGAGAATAATAAATTTGTATTACCAGTTGAGTCAACAGCATTGCTTTTAAGTGACAATCAATTTGCTAGAACAGAACCATTGTATGACTCAGCTGTTGTGTGGTTGTACCAAAGTCTGTTGTCTGAGATGATTGGAAGTTTGTGTTTCTGTATGTATATAATGAAGCTTTGTGAAAATAGAAATGTAATATTAAATGTGTATACAAAAGTTGAAGAAAACTGGAAGGTTAGGAAAAAGTAACTTACATGGTTCTGGGTTTCCAGGGAAATCCTGGAAACCACTTATGAGAATTAATTGAAATGCATGGTTTGGGGAGGGGTCAATAGCCTGTAAATATCTAGTTTTGTAAATAAGTATGTCAATTGATGCATGTAAATAGTTTGTGTGAGTACTTAAGCTCAGATGCAGAGGTAAGCATTTCAATGTATAATTTGTGACAGTTTTGTGTAGAAAATTTTAGTATTTTCATGATGTTGTGACTTTCTACATTTTGGTGACAAATTATCAGCTGTAAAATGTAAACAGACTGGTGTAATTAACAAGCAGACATCAAGTGTGTAATTTGGAGTGAAAAAATTGTAACTTAAGGTGATGGCATTGAACGTTTGTTGTGTAAAAACAGTAAATGATAAAATGATTGGACCTGAGAAAAGACAATTATTGTAAACAAAATCAGTGTCATGGACTATGTGCAGATGTTGTATGAAGAATTGTATTTGTTCATTGTAAAAGTCATTATGGTTGATTGATTGTAATCTGTTCGTGTCTGCATTATGTGTACATTCAACCTGCTTAGATTCGTGACGGATTCAATCAATTTTATCTGTGTAAAATTAAGTGAATCCTGGGGAGGGGTTGTAACAGCCCTAATACCTGAATTTTGAATAGCATTGTACTGTAGGAAATATTTGTAGTGAGCTAAAGTTTGCTTGTAAGTGATTTGATATGTTTATTTTGTAAATTCTTGTAAATCAGTGTATTTAGACTTTGTTTTAGGTAAGAAAATATGTTTAAGAACCGAATGGTGCAAGAGAAATTTCTTAAAAGTTTGTAATTCCATGTATTACTGTAATTTACGATGTCTACAGGACAATTCTCCACCATTTGAAAGGATTTCTGTAAATAATTTTGTATTTAAGTATCTATAATTACCATTTCTGATCACTTTGTAATGTTATTAATTAATTTGGTATCAATTCCGATTGTTTTTAATATGTTTGATTGTTTGAGTGATTGTTAATGATCGAGAAATATCGGGCGGATGCCTTTGAAGAATTCTCGTAATTTCGATAGACTCTATATAAACAGATCGCCTGGACAGAGAGTTTTAGTTTGCATTAAGTATTAATTCAGTGTTACAGAGACATTCATGCAAGTTTTCATTCAGTTTTCGATTCAATTCAAGTATTCAGTAAGTCAGTATTGCATCTTTGGATTGTAACAACTATGCTTGTGAATGTCGCAGACTTGTTTTGATTGAAAATAAACGAGCATCAACATAACCTTGTTTTTGGTGGACTTTTTTAAGTTAATTAATTAATGCAGTAAATTAACCCACCAAAGAACCTTAACAACATGTTTCAGCCGTATTTAACTGTAATACTGATCTGAATAACGGATAACGTGAAAGGCAGATGTAAACATCTTTGAAGATTTTTTATTTAGTTTATATCGCGATGAATTATTATCACTAAAATGTGATAATTATATGTTTAACTAGCATTTGCCCGCTGCTTCACGCGCGCGTGCCTTGGCAGGTGTAGAAATTATTTACCGATTTTATTCTCTTATCAGACATTAACGTGGAAAGGCATGAACTGTTAATGTATTCTGAATAGTTTCGTTTTGTTTCGGTTAATACGTTAGGTTCGGTTTTCATAGTGATGTCAGAGAGTTGTTTTATTCATATTTTAACATGATGCAATTGATTCAATAGTAGAAAAGGTTCCTGAAAAATTATCAGTAGTAATTCGTGGTTGTAATTATTGTGCGAAGTATAAACATTTATTGTTCAGAAAGGCTTTCACGGTTCAAACGACGTTCTTTCTTCTGTGCGCTTTCAGAAGCTATGGATTTAGCGTATAGAACCCGGTTATAGGTCAATCGCTTTTCTCGGTGTAGGTTACTTTCATTTGCTCTAGCTATTTCATCTAGTTCTCTTTGACGTTGCAGACGATGTTGTCGGTCTATTTCACTCTCATTTAGCCGAATATTATTTCTGAAAGCAATATTTAACTCAGCTAAAACATAATATTTTTAAATGCTGATATGGAGGATTCCACGTTAACCGTGGTACCGAAAATTTAAATGGATATATAACAGTTGTAACGTTAAGAAAGCTGATATTATAATCATTATGTGTAATTTTTTTTGGCGATTTTATGTGTAAACTTTGCCTGGGATTATATAGCTAGGTATAAGCTTTGTTAAGGATGTATCTGTGGATTTAATGAAAAATATTCTTTCCATGATACTTAACTAAAAAAAGTTTATTTTTAAATGTGGATACCGAGGATTGCAACATAACCACGGTGCCATAAATTTATGTAAATATAGCAGTAATCTACGACTTAGTCCTCTTGGAAGTGTGCTGAAATATAAAAATTCGTTACCAATAATCACAGCATCTCAATTTTTCTGATTTATTTATTTTTTGTTGTTTTTTATTTTTTGTTGTTTGGATATTGGTTTTATTTTATGTTGATACACCATCAATTATTCCTGCTTTAAAATAGAAATTTACGTGAATTGGAGCTACTCTTGATTTCAAATCGTCGTATCATTACTGTCATTATTTCAGTCAGATATAATTAATCCAAAAATGTCGAGATGTGATCATAGTACAGTTTATGTAGCAACGTGCATGTAACTGAAACAATTATTTCTGAGTGGCAACATTATCGCAAGTTGTGAATCGCTTGAAATGCAACCTGACAGCTGATATGATGCTTTGTTATAGGCCTAAGAGACGATGCCTGCAGCTTTATAATCTACGCGGTGTAGCATTAGGATATGAAACATTTTTAATTTAAGTTTCTTTCAATATAGCCGTATTTTCTATGTAATTATTTCAGTCGCATGTAAGTACCTGGCGAAACAACAGCCTGGACCAGATGACAATTGACTCGTTTTGTTTAGCATCAGGCATAACGGGTTTAGTTTTAAAATTTACGCGGTGTAGAATAGAATTTTAGGATGCCTAGTTATATTTGAAATAAAAATTCGTTACCAATAATCACAGCATCTCAATTTTTTCTGATTTATTTATTTTTTGCTGTTTGGATATTGGTTTTTATTTTATGTTGATACACCATCAATTATTCCTGCTTTAAAATAGAAATTTACGTGAATTGGAGTTAATCTTGGTTTCAAACCGTCGTATCATTATTGTCATTATTTCAGTCAGATATAATTAATTCAAAAATGTCAAAATGGATCATGGTACAGTATATGTACTAATGTGCATGTAACTCAAGCAATTATTTCTGAGTGGCAAAATTATCGCAAGTTGTAAATCGATTGAAATGCAACCTGGACAGTGATGACAGCTGATATGCTTTGTTATAGGCCAAAGGGACGATTCTTTTAGCTTTATAATTTACGCGGTGTAGCATTAGGATCTGAAATTTTTTTATTTGAGTTTCTTTCAATATATCCGTATTTTCTATGTAATTATTTGAGTCGCATGTACCTGAATTTTCGGATGCCTAGTTATATTTGCACGTTATAGCCACGAGACATATTAATCGAATAAAGTACTTCCAAATATGTGCAATTCCGCAAAAGTCATTATGAAAGAAGTATGTTTTATTACTTGCTGATATTTATAATAGCTGTTTTTCAGACATCGCTCTTCGAGAAAAAACTGAATTTCGTATTAAGTATTGGCTTATTGTGGCTGTATTGTACAGAATTCACGTAGCAATTTTGTTCCAGTGACAAACTGTATAACAGTCTACCAGAGACAATACGTCTTCAATATTTGTAATACAACTTTTTCGTAATTCAGCAGACCTGTTACGATTCAAGTAAATGCTGATTATACTTGATTCACGTATTCTTTTTATTTTGAAGTACTGCGGTCCAGAAAAATGAATCGCAGAAGTAAAAAAAAAAAAAAAGGGAAATCCTAAATTTTGTCAGGTCTCTTTATGAAAGGAGTGACCGTCTGAATGTGTATAATTATCTGTGGTCTACAGTTTCACATTTCTGAAGTTTTTTACTAACTTGCTTCTTCCCATGGTACATATTAGTCGTTAGCTACTTCTGCAGATGTTGATCAGCAACATTAGCTTTAAAAAATTTGGAAACACCATGCAAATTGATGCGGTAGTTTTTGCGTTATTAGAGATCAAGCCTCACTACAAACGCAGCTTGCTTACAGATTTATAATAGTATAGATATGCGTGTAACGGAAATAGGCCTATTGTTTCTCTGGCGGCATGTTTAGCGTAGTACTGTATGTGGTTAGGGGATTCTGCAATAACCGTGAAGCCGCAATTTGTTGATGGATTCTTATGTAATTCGACGAAAAAAATTGAAAGTAAATAATTTTTTTTGATAATATCTCACTTAATTCTCGAGATAAGCCAACCATGGAGCCTTTAAGAAACACTTACACCGCATCGGAGCCCAAGAGACGCCTTACTGTGAGTGTGGAGAGGTGGAGGACACCAACCATCTGTTATTAGGATGCCCGATGAGAAGAGCAGCAACAGAGAAGCTCCTCAAGAAACTACGCGACCTGGGTTACGTGGGTCCAACCAAGGTCACCACACTTCTGGCCACTGAGGACGTCAAAACGTATAAAATAATATATGAATTTTTTATAACGATGGGAATTACAATATAGATATGTTTCTGAGATTATGTTGTATATTGTTCTTTCTTGTATTAATTTTAATATGGGACAGAGAAATTGGGAAAGCATGTAATTGTATATGCTATACTGTAAATTAAAGTCTGTTTAGTATTAGTGTAATATACGAAAACATAATTTTTTTTACAATGTAATGTATACGTCATGTTAACTCTGCTTAGTATTAGTATCTACAAATACATAATGTGAAATTGTATACATAGGATGGCTGTATGGTCAGGAAACCAAAAGCCAATAAATAAAAAATAAAAAAATAAAAAAAAATAAAAGATATTGTTTCTCAAAATTGACGTGGTTAGGTTGAAATGCGGCCTGGAACAGAAGAAAAATTTCGCCATTGCAAAATTTGATGATGATATCGTATGTAACTCGAAGAGACAAATCAAAAATAAATAATACATTTTCTTTCCATATCTCGCTTAGTTCTCGAGATATTGTATCTCAAAATTGAGGTGATTTCGGTGAGATCTGGCCTGGACCAGAAAAAAACAAATTACCAGAACCACTATATCTACACGGTTGAAATGCACTATATGTGTTTTATTTTCTTCCTGGTGGTTGTTGTTAGGTTGAAATACGTCCTGGACCAGAGGAAACTTCGCCAAAATCACAAGGAACTATACCTATAACTGATTTTCAACATGCTATATCTCGAAAACCAAGAAAGATATAAAAAAATGTTATTCTTTATTTTCGATTTGTTCTACAAGAATTCATTATCAGATTGTGGCGCCACGGTAATGATTGAACTGCATGTGGTTATATTTAAATGCAACTTGAACCAGGATAGCAACAGAAACATTTTGTTACTGCGCAAGGCAATAGGAATTATACTATGATTTATTTTTGTGTTTATTTAAGGAATTGCTAAGAAATGATTTACCAGAACACTGAAGTTGTTATGATTTAATTTAGCATCCTTCGTTTTCACTGTGGTCATTATTTTAACTGTATGTAACATATGTCATCCGTTAACACATCGATCTTCATCAAAGATAATAAAAAATAAAGATCCGTGAAGAATTTGGAACAAGTTTATATCGCGATTCATGATGACACTCAAATGCGATACAGGGAATATTTCAATTCGCATGTGATAGAAGCTTTGGTTTTCTAGCGCCATTATTACGAAAATTGTGGTTGGACTGAAATGTGACCTGAATCAAGTTGACAACTGAAACCTTTCGCTACATCACAAGGGACGAAAAATTAAAGAACATTGAGCTTTATTTCAAAACAATTCTGCTTAGGTAAGCAACTAAAAAGAAATTAATTTCCAGAATACTCCTTCAATACTTGACGGACTTTGTGGCTAGTTATAATAATAATGTGGACACGGAGGTGCTGCTTGGGAAAGACATTAGTTCTGTCTCGGGGGTTGTGCCTGTGACACCATTGATAGGTGGGGTTTCACTAGGCCTGGCCTACACATAAATAGAACGGGCAAGGAAGTACTTTATGAGTTGTTAACTAAAACTTTAAGGGAGACCATTTCAGGACTTTTTTTTTAGGTTGGGGCTGCTGGTATGGGTATCGAAATAGATTATCAGAATGATACTAATTGTAGACCGACGATGGGAAAAGTCACAAATGATAAAGAAATCGATAAAGCTGCTGAAACAATAACTGACAGTGGCAAAACTGGGAAGGAGGAGGTTAATACTCAAAATATCACAAAGCCAGTAATAAGGGTGTTACTGGTGAACTGTAGAAGTACAATGAACAAAGTAATAGAATTTACAAACTTAATAGAGATACACAAACCACAAGTAATTCTAGCAGTATTGTCTTGGTTAAAAGAAGTAGTGGACTAATAAAAATGAAAAAATGTGGGAGTTGCCTGCTTACCGCAGTGGAAGAATGACTAATGAAGATAAGGGTCTTGGGGAGAAATTAAATTCATACTGGGTAGGAAATAAGCTTAATAACACAAGGGGACAGAGAGTTGCAAATACCTTGATAAGTTAAGGAATGTTTATTCAGGTCACACTAGGGGATAAAACATGTTGGATACCTTCCTAATAAATCCAGATGATAACCTTGTGGGGTATCAAGTAATTGAAGTGATAACGAAGCAAATCTGAAGGATATGTAAGGGTTCAGTAAACCAGTAGTCAAAATTGGAGGGGGAAATAGATACAACATAATTTAATTGCGATGGAGTGCACTCCCAATGGCATTTCCCTAAACACCCATTTTTGCTCCTTTCCTCCATCCACCTACTTCTGGCCTTTACAAATTATAGCATTAAATGTTTCATCGTTTTTGGTAAATTATTCATCAATTCTCTTGGTAACTTATTCCAATCCCTGATCCCCTTACCTACGAAAGAGAGTCTTCCCACTCCCTTGTGCCTGAAATCAAGTGCCAGCTTGTGGTCATGGTCATCTCTTCCCTTCAATCGTTATCTTTCAACGCCTCATTGAGCAATCGTTTAACTTCAACTTTTTTACATCTATGTCGGTCAAATATTTTCTCAGATTAGGAAAAGGTGGTAGTGACAGGGTGCAAAGTCCCAACAATAGGGTGGATAGGTGATTATTTTCCAACCATAGTTTTGCAGAACAGCGACGGTGATATAGGTGACGTGTGAACGAGCAGTATCGTGGAGAATGTTTGCGCCCTTGCTTGAAAGTCCGCTTCTTTTGTTCTGAATTGACGTTCTGAGTTTTTACAGTGTTTCAAAGTAGCTGTCTGTGTTTATTGCAGCTGGCATTAACTTGACTAACAATACCTCCTTCCGATCATTTTCTTTTTTTCTTTATTTTTTTCGCTTGTGGTATTACACTTCGGTGAGGTCATTAGAGGCGGGAAAGGACTTGTGACAAGGAACGGGAAGGAATTTGGCCATGGACTTTTACAGGAATCATCCCAACATTTGATGGGGAAACCATAGAAAACCCAAAACTGGATGGCTAAACGATGATTCGAACCCGCCTTCTCCCGAATGCGAGGCCAGAGCGTTACTGCTCACCCACCACGTTGGGTCCTCCGTTTTGGAGTCGACTATCACAGGTGACGAAACGTGAGCGTTCCTCTTTACACCTGAGACTAAACAACAATCACGCGAGTGGTGACATTCTTCTTCGCCAAATGCTCGTATTTATTTATGTTATTGTACCGAAGTAATTTCCAAACAAACGATAATGCAGAAAGTTTCGTGCATCATTAAGTAATTAGCATTTAATCCTCGTAGGTATCAAATTGCAATGTAAAACACATAAAGTAATTGTCTACGGAGACTACTATCAGAAAAGGAAAAAACGATAAATTAAAAACTTCTAACCCCGATTCTCAATGAACTTTCTTTACTTTCAGTATACCAGTTGTATAAGAATTTATGTTTGTCTTACGACAGTAACCTGGTTGGAAACTTTTGAATGACAATGGTCGTTTAGTTTGTTACAGCACTAATATTTAGTTCTAAGCGATTTCCTTTTTTTTTTTTAGTGTTTTTGTTTTCCTTGACGACAGTGCATAATCATTATAGTCCACATACAGAATGTTTCGAAATTAGAGAAATAATTCCAACAGTAAATTATTTGTTTCAGACAGGTGAAGTTAGTTCTATTGTAAAATAATTATTTTCAAAACATGTGTGCAGTTTGAAAGAGGACAGGCGATGTGATTTCGACGCGGCTAGAAACCCGCGTAGCTACGTTTCAGTATTGTCCCATCGATAGCGTTCACATTTACGTGGACAGTTGGTTAAGAAACATTGGAGACACTCAGTTATGAGACAATCCTCAAGTACTTTATTCCCTGACGCAATTAGGTAAGAATCAAGGATATATTAATATACGCATAAGCAATAGTAGTAGCTTCAGAACGTTTAAAAAGGAAATAAAAATAATTTTATAAAATACTCAGATTTGAGCCAACAACCGTAGGATCACAAACCCAGAACGTTAACAACAGGACCACGCCGCTCCCGCTGCTCTGCTATTTGCCAGTGTGTAAACAACGCTGCCCAGGAAGACAGTTTCATTCAATCTATCTTGCAGACACACTTTTCCGAAATCTCATTATGATTGTTTCTGTAGTTTCATAGTACTAAATATTCCACCTCCTGAAACATCGTTGTATGCTGGTTTGCCCCCAGACCACATTTTGAATGCAATAATATCGGAAGGAATTAGCAAAACCAGTATTTAAATAATTATTGTGATAGTTTTATGCTAATAAATTTGAGCAAAATATACCACTGTGCCTCTTTTTTGCCTTGCTTTAATGCAATTCCATTAATTTGCAACTTTTACGGTGGGTTTTACTATCTGAATTTTGAAAAGGTATTACTGAGTAGGGATAAAACCATGGGCGTATCCAGCGAGGGGCAGAGGGGGGCTGCTGCCCCCCCCCCCCTAGAAGAAAAATTAAGTTGCCTTCAGTACGCTTCGACGAGTGAAGAACTAGTTCAGGAGCACTTTTGGAGAGAAAGATTGACTGGATTATGTCTGATGAGTGTGCATCGAAATTTCGTGAGATATTGACAAACAAAATTATTGAAATTGAAAATCCGAGACCATTAATGTTTACATAAAAAACTAACTGACTTACGATCTTAATTAACTACATAGTAGGTCCTTAGATTAAGTAGTTGGGTTACTATATTAATCAATGATAAAAATAGTTTCCTGAATAGGCTTGAGTTTGATTTTGTAATGTCATGTTTCAGTCCCCCACCCCACTTCCTCGAAACCAAAATGAGTTGCCCCCCCCCCCCTAGTTCAAATCCTGCCCCCCTCTAGTTCTGATCCTGGATACGCCCTTGGATAAAACGATACGAGTAAATGCAAGTACTTCAACACATTCCTTCCGATACCAAATACTTTATGTATCGATACTTTAAAAATAAATATCAAGTAGGTATCGGTCAAAAGTATCGTATCGGTGTGTATACCAATATCACGAATATCATGATTTCGTTTAATGTAACGTATTATAACATTGATACATTAAAAGCTCATCTACACTGCAAAGAATAGTTTTTTGGTTGTCATTATTTCATTTTTTTTAACACATTTCTTTTTCTAAGTTTGTGTTGTTGGTAAACTTGTTTGTCTATGCCCGACCGAAAGGAAAAAAAACTCTCTCTGCCGTCCCGTCAGTCGCCATTTTATGTCGTGGTGGTTATTGACACATTGTTTTGTTTTCGTTCTGCGTTCGTAATTCTAACCTAGGGCTGTCGTCGTTGTTTTGTGTTTAGTTATGCATTAGATATGTGTGCTGATTGAAAATGGTACCTCCAAAGTCTAATGTATGGCAATATTTCAAGAAAAATGATGACAAAAACGCAAGCTGCAAGAAATGCTTTTAAACTGTGAGGTTTTGTGCCAATACTTCTAATTTGCATAGGCATTTAAATATGTACCCCGATATTGCTCCTGTTAATAGAAACGATAAGATTTCAATGTAAGTACGACATTTATTAATCTACAAAATCATTATTTGGTATGAAATTGAAATATTGAAACAGGTAGTCCCATTGTTACAACCATTCGAATTTGTCACAAGAGAATCTTCAGGCCATAATTATGTTACCTAATCCAAAATCATACCCATGATTAATTGTCTGACGTCGCAGCTAACAAAATTTTCATCATCAATAGAATGTGTGACTCAGCTGCAAACAAACCTACTGGCTGAATGTAAAAATAGATTTCGTCTCATTGAATTTAACACCCTTGCAGCTTTGGGTACAATTTTAGACCCACGTTTCAAAAACCTCCATTTTTTAAGATGCAAGCGCATTATTAAAGAAGATCCGACAATGTCAACCAGTGGATCTGAAGAAGAAGCAACCCACGAAGATTTTGATTTCCTGATGATTTGTCCAAAATCTAAGCTTGTTTTAAGAGAGTTAATGCCTATGAGAAGGTGTGGCACACCAAACTAATAGACAAGCTATTCCATTCACACCGACATACCCGACTGCTACATTGTCCTCATAGCAAGCTACCTCAAGGACAGGAAGTTCTTCGTCCAAATCGAAGGCCGGAAATCATCCACCTTCACAATTAATGTGGGCTTACCACAGGGATCTGCCTTATCGCCTCATCTGTTCACCATGATGTAAATGATATACGAACCCGGCCCAACGTTTATATTGCACAATTTGCAGACGACACGGTCATCTACGCAACCGGAGGTAACCACGAAAGAAATATTTCCAATGCCCAAGCAGGCCTAGACGCCTTTAGTCTCTGGTGTCGAGAAAATAAGGTGAAGGTGAACCCTACAAAATGTGCCACAGTGTACTTCTCTACTAAACGACCGAACCTACAAACACAGTTGGAGCTAATGGGGCAGAGGTTACCCTGGGTTACCGAGAACCGGTACCTGGGGATAACGTAGACCATAAACTACTCTTCCGTCAACATGTCCTCGACAGAAGAAAAAAAGCCCTAGTCGTTGTCATGAACCTGACACCAATCTTCTTGAGCAACGACTTGAAACTCGAAACACAAATAAGAATATGTAAATCAGTTGTCCTACCCTTCATTATGTATGGTTGCCAGGTCTGGGGAACTGCATGCAAATCTACCCTGCTATATTTACAAAGAGTGCAGAACAGATGCTTAAGAATGATTAGTCACGCGAGTATCTACACGCCAATAGACCTTCTTCACGAGATCACCAATATGCCTACCATCCAAGCAGAAAGCTTTCGACAAGCAGATTTTTTTTTTCACCAGGCTTGATACCATCTGCCCAGAAGTTGATAGATTGGAGTCAGTAGGCACAGCACTCCCAATGGAATGGCACAAATTCAAAGTGCCACTTAGCACAATTATGACACCGATATAAAGGATCAACTATCACAAGCGATCCTCAATAAGAATATTCAAGGGTTTTCGATAAAGGCTGTTAATAACGGTCAAAGCCGGGTTTTTCCCTAACGCGAACCATAGCGAATCCAACACAATCTATTCGAAACAGTAGATAAAGCTACATACAGTAGCGGGGCTACAAAACGCCGTTGAGGCAGCGAATAATAATAAAAAAAAAAGCGCTTTAAAAGCCAACTCATTAGAGGAATGGGAGGAATTAAAACCCGTATTTCTATGCTTATACATACAAGTGCGAATTTATTTAAACATTGTCGACACCTCTGTACCCTGTGAAAGGCTTTTTTCCAAAGCTGGCGCAACAATGACTACATCCAGAAATCGTCTAACAGGCAACCACTCAGAAAAACAAAAAAAAATTTGGGAGCTCTACAAAAACCGACGTTTTTTCATAAAATTAGTTTTATTTTGTCCTAGTCGGTATTAGTCCTGTAACGATCAGTAAGGTGAAAATGTAATAAATATCTTTCGTCAAATAAATATATGTTTTTATATCAATAAAGACTATCAATACTTATTACATACTGTTTTATTTTTATTTTTATTTATTCCAAATTTCGCTACGAAAATCAATCGATACAGGTAAGTATCAATACTTTTCAATTGATACCGAATAAGTATCGATGCTTTACGACCGATACTGTATCTAGTAAAAGTATCGATACCACAGTGGTATCGTTTTATCCCTATTACTGAGAAATATGGGAAGGTTGGTGAAATACAATGCCAATATGAATTGTCAGTGGGAGGAGCTTAATTCCTCCTTGTCTTGTTTCATGCATTGACTTAAGGAAATGAATAATCTGATATATAGATGGATCTGAATGAAATATCCACCAATGAGCCAAGGGGCGGAGCTAGCATTGCGTTACTGTTTGCTGGGATGAGGTCGTCAGATTGTGTAAAATGAGGGTGATAGAATCTGACACCGGCAGCCAGATTTAATGGTGAAGAGTTTACCCTTATCTTTAGAGCCATATATCAATGTCAGGTTGTTAACATCAGTCCATTCTATTAGTTTGAGCCTGTTTGTGTCGGTTTGAATATATCTCTACCGGTGTATGATGAGTGTTGCAATCTCCATGGGTAATGCTACCCTTAGTGGGATTTGAATAGGATCTTTCGAGGTTGCAATGGGTGGCTTGGGACATTGGTAACCACAAAATTCTATACTTCTATTGTGGAGATAAATTAAATTAGATGATAATCTGTTGGAATGACCTAACAGTGGCAGATATTATTCATAATGAAGGCTCGAATGCTGTATTTTGCAAGATATTTTGCTGTTATCAGTTTATATCCATGTAATTTCCCTCTATCCAGCAACTTCTATGTGTGAATTTCTGGCGGAATTATGACTATCAACTGATTATTTCTGTAAGACAGAAGTAGTGCCTGAAGGGGGGTGCGGCGCCATCTTGGATTTTCCCCCTCCCCTCCCCCCTGCCGCGCACGTGCCGCCAGACCACCCACGTCGCGCAGGTGTTCGCCTGGCCACGTGCCCACCATAAATCATCAACACCTGTCATCAAGCTGTCAAGAAGGCCACGGGGTTCAGTTGCCAGTTTTTCCCCGTGTATTTCATATGGACGTATGTTTGTTGCCAGTTTTTGGACCACCCACGTCGCGCAGGTGTTCGCCTGGCCACGTGCCCACCATAAATCATCAACACCTGTCATCAAGCTGTCAAGAAGGCCACGGGTTCAGTTGCAAGTTTTTTCCCCATGTATTCCTTATGTACGGTGGTCAGCGGACAGTTTTTTCCCCCTCCCCCTCCCCGCCGCGCACGTGCCGCGCAGGTGTTCGCCTCAGATCATAAATGGGAATAATATGCTAATGAGGCTACGCGGCGGGGATTACGTAATATTTCCGGCAGTGCAAGACCCTACCCTGGGGGGCACAAATCTGTACCTAGGTGAATGTGTATGAATGTTTTGCAAATAGTGTTTGTGTGAAGAGGAAATATACCGTTTATCTGTGTATCTAGTTGGTAAATATATACAGTGCACTGCTTAGGTTGCTGCAAAAACATGTATACCAGTATAGTTCAAATATTTCAATGCTGTACATATTAAAAAAAAAAAAAAAAAAAAATATGGAAAGTTAAAATTTATTCACAAATTCGCCTATTTCTCTTAGGCAGGTGGTCGTAGGTTCAAAGTTCTAAAACATATAAATTAAGATTTAATCTTTAAATAGTGTTACGACATATCAATTTACAAGTAATTTTTCTACCAAGTGCAGAGAAATTTATTCTATGAGAATCTGTCGAGCCGTTTTCGAGATACTAGTTTTAACGTTATATGATGTTGAATAAGCCGCCCGCCCGCTGACTTGAATGAATTTCATATACCCCGCAGCCAGCAGGCCACCCCAACCCTACCTGGAGCCGCAATGTATTATACTGTTTGGGCCCGCACGAAAAAAAAAAAATCCCATCGACCGCCATTAATTTCTTTGTCCGCCCCATCTGTTTTGAGAGGTGTCCTCCTAACAAAACGTTCTTAGGTGCCGCCACCCCTTCATGATATAATAATTGTAGATTGCACTTGAATTCAGAGTACAGATACATTATTTTTTATTCGTTGAATACGAAATAACGAAATCCTTGATAATTTCCAACATGAATACGACAAAAACATTCTGAAAGCTGTGAACATTTCAACGATTGGGCAAATAAATCTGGTATTTCAGATAGTGTACTAAGTACCTAGGTTATATTCCCAAACATCGCCACAGTATGTGTGGAGTAAGAACAAACGACATTATTGATACTGGCTGGTACTGTGAGTAAGCATTCAGCCACGGCCTTTTGAAGGAATCATCCCGGTATTCTCCTGGAGTAATTTCGGAAACCATGGAAAACCGAAATCCGTATAGCCGGAAGAGGATTCGAATCTTGCGTCCTCCCGAATGAGAGGCCAGAGCGTTACCTCTCACCCACCACGCTCTGTCACAGAATTCTCACATTTACTCAATAAAGAGGGCGACGGCTGCAGAAAAACCTAATTAACCCACAGAAAGACTTGGGATATCAGCATCGAAGGGGTCAGAACCGGGAAAAAGCGTTAATAAGCTGACTCTGTCGAAATGAATTTAAATAAAGTCGGTCGTTTCACAACACCTTGTTTACAATTTAACAGTGATCAAATTCCTAACAGAAAATCAGTTATGAGGACGAAGTGATACAGAATGATGTTCGATGTGCAATGTCATGCTCTGCAGATTTTTTTTTCGTTCTTCTGTCTACTGAAACAGAAAATGTATATGGATGTGTGTTATTTCGTTCTTATCACAGCGTGCCAGTAAAACTTAGTAAAATTTTCGTCATTGTTTACTGCATAATGTTAAGTATGCCAAAACGTTTCAGTCTTTCGGATTCCACGTTAAACCCAGGAACCTCGGTGCCCTGTAGTGTTACCAGATCATGTTAGATAAGCATTAAAAGAGCTGGTCGTCCCACATCTCATAAAAATTTCCGAAATGTTATGAAAACTATAAAAGATAGTAAACACAGATAAAAAAATCACAAAAATGATGTAATATTCACTCCACGAAAGAAGTCATCGATTGACATGGTTAGAAGGTGACTGAGGATGTATCAGTTTCATTAAGAATTCGCCATTCCTCAGTGGTGCGGTAAAGCGTGGACGATTCGTTGAATATGTCTCAAGGGAGTTCAGAGGACGACGAGGGGTTCGACTGATGCCGCGGGAACTGGAGTAGGGCATTCTGCCTTTTTAAGGTGCCTTATTATCAGAGAGTCAGTGCACGCGGTTTGTTGAATATGGCAGCAAAGAGTTGGAGGGTAGAAGAAGCTTCCTTTTAACAGTTAAATAGGAGCTATATAATGTTTTAGGTACATGTTAAAGACACTCAAAGTGGTTATTCTTTTGCTATTTCGCAATCATTTTTGGATAAATTCGAATCTACAAACACAAATAAATGGAAAACTAATCTTGCTGTCTCATTGTCGAGGTGAGTGGTGGCTTTTAGTTCAACTGCTGTTGTAAGGTGAAGAAAAAGAGGACGTTTCGAGGACCCTTGCAAAGAATTAGGTTTCGTGCAAGCATCTATGCGAGAAAATGGATATTGGGAGCCGTAAAGAGGGCATTAGCGAATATTATTATCTGAAATTTGTGGTTTTCGCCCGACAAACATGTTACCCAGGGAGCAAAAACTTTTCAACATCTTAATTTACCATCATTTCCTGCACTGTAGTGTGTCCTCTTGCAAGTTTCAGTGTAGTTTAACTCACTGTGTCTTTTTCAATGATGTCACCGACCGTGGTGAGTGAGTGGTAACGTTCTGCCCTTGCATTCCAGAGGACGCAGGTTCCAGTCCCCGTCCTGCATTAGCATAGGGTATTACGTTTTCTACCGGTAAATACTATATTACTAAGAGGCTACTGCAACTCATCATTGAAGGGAAGATATAGGGGAAATGATCTGCTGGAAGAAGATGGATTTCGTGGCTGAAGGACATTCAGATATGGTACAACTGCACGTCAGAAGAGGCTTTCTGTGTTGCAAAAATCACAAATGGCTGATTTCAGTTATACGTCTCACAAATTGTACATTAGCATAGGCAATTACGTATTATACCGGTAAATACTGTATTACTAAGAAAATATGATCACACGATCAGATACAGGAGTTAAATGAATTCGGTATTGGGGACTTAGTGCATGCCTATTGTTTCTGAGTGGGGTGTCTGTATTATACGAGGTGGGAGGCACCAGCTGCTGGAACTCATCATTGAAGGGAAATGTGTCACTCCCCACGTATTTCCTTAAAAAAGGTGTGAAAAAAATGATTAAAATACCTTAAGCCACAAAATTCCATAAATATAGTAGAAGTTGGAAAAAATTTATTTCATTTCACTTCACGAAAAAGTCACGATTTACATCTGCCTGCATTACACAGCAAAGTGGCATCTTTATGAAGTGTATTCATCACTGAAATGGACTAAAGAAAAGTGTGATATCTGTGTAAATTGCGTGTTCGGCTGATAAGGCAGTCTCCGGGAAGAAGAAGAAGAAAAAGAATGATAATTGGACAGATGTGTGCATCACAGAGCTCAATGTTATCGAATGCCTAGCCATCAGTAGACACACGAGCCGTCATAACTTGCGTTATATTAGGGTAAGTTCAGGTCAGCTGCGCTGGATAAATTGTTGCATTGTGTTAACAATTGAGCTTGGTGTTACAGCCAATTGCACTGTTTGACCAAAGTCTCAAGTGCTGTGGATATGATGTTTGTGAGACCGCACACCTAGCCATGACCATCGCCAAGTCTGTTTCAAGGAAAAAAATAACCAGTTTATGTTGAAATAATAACTTTCTCAGCCTTTTTTCAGTCTTCAGTATCGAAGTCTCTTGTGAATGATTCCACTAACTAAAGTGATGCTTGACAGGCATACTATCCTTAGTTTTCCCTTGCGAAATGTCTGATCTAACAGTTCAGCTGAGACATTTAGGGTGGCAAAATCCGTAATTGGGGAGATAAACACGCAGGCTCTTCCATGATGGCTGCCCTGATAATGCTCTCAATCAGTTTTACTCTATCATCTACGTGGAATGGCTGTATCAAAATACAAGTTTCACAAAAAAATTAATGCAAAACACTTTATTAGAGAGCTTGCAGAAGACGAAAATAAATTACCTCCCTTACAATAATCCTCAACTGTCGATAGGAATGCAAACTCTAGATAAAAAAAAGTGCAACGCACCTCATTAATGAAAGTTACTACATTAAAATTCTCCACACATTGACAGGGAAACATCTTTGGGACATTGATGTGCCAAGGCTGTGAAACATTACCGAGTTGTTCGTACGGTGCTGGCAGAGTAAGCGCACGGATGCTTGAGTCTTGCGATTTGAATTTCTGCAAAACGTGGAGTTCTTCGTGATAAATTTATAAACTTTCTGAGGCAAATCACTGTCGCAATTTTTTAAAGTATGCAAGTATGCTGTACACACTACAAGGCATAGACACATAGAGCATAATAGTACAAAAAGAACTGATCCCCACGATAAAGTAACCTCCAAAGGGCACATGTGAATAGTTCTTATCCCGACACATGCGAAAAATGCGGTACAGAGCAAAGTTAGTTGGAAAAATGGAAGAATGCATACTTTCTGCAGAAACAGCGGTAACAGATGCATAGCATATCGTCGTATCTAAAAGTTGTCACGAACTGCACCACTCAAGAACAAGCTAGGAAAGGTGCCAAGCACAAACTTCGAAAGTATATACCTTTTAGGACTTACAGAATATTGAAAACTTATACATGCACACACCAGTGTCAAGGATCATGAAAATATGCTCGGCCTCACAAATAGTGACAGATGTTTCGGAATTTCTTGAGTTAACAGTCTGATCCTCATTCTGTTTCTATTTACCGCATACTTTGACAAGGCGTGTAGTGGGCATTCGCCTGGAGTGATTTCAGGAAACTATGGAAAAAATAACTTAAATCTGGATGGTCGCTTCCCGAATGCGATGCCAGAGTGCTATCGCTCGCCCAACAGTCATCGTCAATCCTCTTACGCACCCCACCTCATAAAATCCCGAAATGTTATGAAAACCGCAAAACATAGTGAATACAGGTAAAAAATCGTCAAAATTATGTAATATTCGCTCTACGAAAGAAGTTATAGATTGATATGGTTAGAAGATGACTGAGGATGTATCAGTTTCATTAAGAATTCAACATTCCTCAGTTTAGATGTCCTAAATTACTTTATATGGACACAGTTAGCTTGGCAGGTAGAGTTACATAGTGAAAAGGTTGTCGGTGTATGAAGGACGATGCGAATTGCACCCTGATTGTGGAGTTTGCTGGGTTACGGGGCAAAAAGTGTGCATTCTGGCTCGAGACCGACCGAACCTGTAACATTTTTTATTTTATTTTTTATTTTTGCTGGATACCAGCTAACCAGTGGAGATGCTACATTTTGTGCTTAGGTACATCTCTTGTGGTATAAACTCGTAACCTTTCTCCGGAGCAGAGCCTTCGTGGGTGAATCCTCAAAAATTAGACCATACTTTAGGTATGTTTTCAACCAGAGTGAGAAACATCCACTTCATTCATAAATGGTTACAACAGCTATCCATTCACCCACATGCATAGAAAACCCTAATCCGTATGCCTAGATCGAGATTCACACCGGTATCCTCCTGAATAAGATGCCAACACTCTCGGTGAAATTATAGATGACAAAATTACAAGTGTTTGATTTAAAAGTGACATGTTTACAGCGTCAGCTAATCGTCTCCACAATTTGAGTAGCTGTATGGTGCAAATTGAAATCAACGTTTCACGAAATACGTCTTATACCCGTTGCGTTTTACAAAATAGTCTTCATTTATAATGACAGCCTATATACCTCGTGTTGCTAAGTTTCGCTTCACGCACGTTTAAACTAGCATCAGAGGCCCTATTGGTGAACTATGGGACAAGCGGTCTTCCACAAACAAGATTTCACAGGATTACACCCACCACCACTCGCCCCTAAAAAGTCCTTTATCAAGTTATTTTTCATGAGTCCTTCATCACTTACTAGTCTTAAGACCCAATCGTAATAGACACCAACACTCGATAAGACATGAATTTTTTCCGGATATAAGTACTAAGTATGTGCCACTTTCCACGAATATTATTAAAAAGTGTGAAAATGTGCAAAATAGATAAAAAAAAAATAATGAAAACTGACCAGTCAGAGAAATAGAACAAAGTATCGAGCATTACAGGGAGCAAGAGAGGCGGGCCAGCATGTTACGTGTTAGCTTATACAAATGAGGTTAACCCCAGTTTTTGGGTTAAGAAACCATGACACCCTTGCACTATTTGAGGTTAACCTCAGTTTTGGGATAAAAAACCTTGAAACCCATACAGTAAATGAGGTTATTGTAGATAATTTAGGTTAGGCAGGCTCAGCATGTTACGTGTTAGCTTAGGTACGCGTTAACCTAAGCTAACACGTAACATGCTGAGCCTGCCTAACCTAAATTATCTACAATAACCTCATTTACTGTATGGGTTTCAAGGTTTTTTATCCCAAAACTGAGGTTAACCTCAAATAGTGCAAGGGTGTCATGGTTTCTTAACCAAAACTGGGGTTAACCTCATTTGTATAAGCTAACACGTAACATGCTGGCCCGCCTCTCTTGCTCCCTGTAATGCTCGATACTTTGTTCTATTTCTCTGACTGGTCAGTTTTCATTATTTTTTTTTATCTATTTTGCACATTTTCACACTTTTTAATAATATTCGTGGAAAGTGGCACATACTTAGTACTTATATCCGGAAAAAAATTCATGTCTTATCGAGTGTTGGTGTCTATTACGATTGGGTCTTAAGACTAGTAAGTGATGAAGGACTCATGAAAAATAACTTGATAAAGGACTTTTTAGGGGCGAGTGGTGGTGGGTGTAATCCTGTGAAATCTTGTTTGTGAAGACCGCTTGTCCCATAGTTCACCAATAGGGCCTCTGATGCTAGTTTAAACGTGCGTGAAGCGAAACTTAGCAACACGAGGTATATAGGCTGTCATTATAAATGAAGACTATTTTGTAAAACGCAACGGGTATAAGACGTATTTCGTGAAACGTTGATTTCAATTTGCACCATACAGCTACTCAAATTGTGGAGACGATTAGCTGACGCTGTAAACATGTCACTTTTAAATCAAACACTTGTAATTTTGTCATCTATAATTTCACCGAGAGTGTTGGCATCTTATTCAGGAGGATACCGGTGTGAATCTCGATCTAGGCATACGGATTAGGGTTTTCTATGCATGTGGGTGAATGGATAGCTGTTGTAACCATTTATGAATGAAGTGGATGTTTCTCACTCTGGTTGAAAACATACCTAAAGTATGGTCTAATTTTTGAGGATTCACCCACGAAGGCTCTGCTCCGGAGAAAGGTTACGAGTTTATACCACAAGAGATGTACCTAAGCACAAAATGTAGCATCTCCACTGGTTAGCTGGTATCCAGCAAAAATAAAAAATAAAATAAAAAATGTTACAGGTTCGGTCGGTCTCGAGCCAGAATGCACACTTTTTGCCCCGTAACCCAGCAAACTCCACAATCAGGGTGCAATTCGCATCGTCCTTCATAACACCGACAACCTTTTCACTATGTAACTCTACCTGCCAAGCTAACTGTGTCCATATAAAGTAATTTAGGACATCTAAACTGAGGAATGTTGAATTCTTAATGAAACTGATACATCCTCAGTCATCTTCTAACCATATCAATCTATAACTTCTTTACGTAGAGCGAATATTACATAATTTTGACGATTTTTTACCTGTATTCACTATGTTTTGCGGTTTTCATAACATTTCGGGATTTATGAGGTGGGGTGCGTAAGAGGATTGACGATGACTGTTGGGCGAGCGATAGCACTCTGGCATCGCATTCGGGAAGCGACCATCCAGATTTAAGTTATTTTTTCCATAGTTTCCTGAAATCACTCCAGGCGAATGCCCACTACACGCCTTGTCAAAGTATGCGGTAAATAGAAACAGAATGAGGATCAGACTGTTAACTCAAGAAATTCCGAAACATCTGTCACTATTTGTGAGGCCGAGCATATTTTTCATGATCCCTTGACACTGGTGTGTGCATGTATAAGTTTTCAATATTCTGTAAGTCCTAAAAGGTATATACTTTCGAAGTTTGTGCTTGGCACCTTTCCTAGCTGTTCTTGAGTGGTGCAGTTCGTGACAACTTTTAGATACGACGATATGCTATGCATCTGTTACCGCTGTTTCTGCAGAAAGTATGCATTCTTCCATTTTTTTCCAACTAACTTTGCTCTGTACCGCATTTTTCGCATGTGTCGGGATAAGAACTATTCACATGCCCTTTGGAGGTTACTTTATCGTGGGGATCAGTTCTTTTTGTACTATTATGCTCTATGTGTCTATGCCTTGTAGTGTGTACAGCATACTTGCATACTTTAAAAAAATTGCGACAGTGATTTGCCTCAGAAAGTTTATAAATTTATCACGAAGAACTCCACGTTTTGCAGAAATTCAAATCGCAAGACTCAAGCATCCGTGCGCTTACTCTGCCAGCACCGTACGAACAACTCGGTAATGTTCACAGCCTTGGCACATCAATGTCCCAAAGATGTTTCCCTGTCAATGTGTGGAGAATTTTAATGTAGTAACTTTCATTAATGAGGTGCGTTGCACTTTTTTTATCTAGAGTTTGCATTCCTATCGACAGTTGAGGATTATTGTAAGGGAGGTAATTTATTTTCGTCTTCTGCAAGCTCTCTAATAAAGTGTTTTGCATTAATTTTTTGTGAAACTTGTATTTTGATACAGCCATTCCACGTAGATGATAGAGTAAAACTGATTGAGAGCATTATCAGGGCAGCCATCATGGAAGAGCCTGCGTGTTTATCTCCCCAATTACGGATTTTGCCACCCTAAATGTCTCAGCTGAACTGTTAGATCAGACATTTCGCAAGGGAAAACTAAGGATAGTATGCCTGTCAAGCATCACTTTAGTTAGTGGAATCATTCACAAGAGACTTCGATACTGAAGACTGAAAAAAGGCTGAGAAAGTTATTATTTCAACATAAACTGGTTATTTTTTTCCTTGAAACAGACTTGGCGATGGTCATGGCTAGGTGTGCGGTCTCACAAACATCATATCCACAGCACTTGAGACTTTGGTCAAACAGTGCAATTGGCTGTAACACCAAGCTCAATTGTTAACACAATGCAACAATTTATCCAGCGCAGCTGGACCTGAACTTACCCTAATATAACGCAAGTTATGACGGCTCGTGTGTCCTACTGATGGCTAGGCATTCGATAACATTGAGCTCTGTGATGCACACATCTGTCCAATTATCATTCTTTTTCTTCTTCTTCTTCCCGGAGACTGCCTTATATCAGCCGAACACGCAATTTACACAGATATCACACTTTTCTTTAGTCCATTTCAGTGATGAATACACTTCATAAAGATGCCCACTTTGCTGTGTAATGCAGGCAGATGTAAATCGTGACTTTTTCGTGAAGTGAAATGAAATAAATTTTTTCCAACTTCTACTATATTTATGGAATTTTGTGGCTTAAGGTATTTTAATCATTTTTTTTCACACCTTTTTTAAGGAAATACGTGGGGAGTGACACATTTCCCTTCAATGATGAGTTCCAGCAGCTGGTGCCTCCCACCTCGTATAATACAGACACCCCACTCAGAAACAATAGGCATGCACTAAGTCCCCAATACCGAATTCATTTAACTCCTGTATCTGATCGTGTGATCATATTTTCTTAGTAATACAGTATTTACCGGTATAATACGTAATTGCCTATGCTAATGTACAATTTGTGAGACGTATAACTGAAATCAGCCATTTGTGATTTTTGCAACACAGAAAGCCTCTTCTGACGTGCAGTTGTACCATATCTGAATGTCCTTCAGCCACGAAATCCATCTTCTTCCAGCAGATCATTTCCCCTATATCTTCCCTTCAATGATGAGTTGCAGTAGCCTCTTAGTAATATAGTATTTACCGGTAGAAAACGTAATACCCTATGCTAATGCAGGACGGGGACTGGAACCTGCGTCCTCTGGAATGCAAGGGCAGAACGTTACCACTCACTCACCACGGTCGGTGACATCATTGAAAAAGACACAGTGAGTTAAACTACACTGAAACTTGCAAGAGGACACACTACAGTGCAGGAAATGATGGTAAATTAAGATGTTGAAAAGTTTTTGCTCCCTGGGTAACATGTTTGTCTCGGGCGAAAACCACAAATTTCAGATAATAATATTCGCTAATGCCCTCTTTACGGCTCCCAATATCCATTTTCTCGCATAGATGCTTGCACGAAACCTAATTCTTTGCAAGGGTCCTCGAAACGTCCTCTTTTTCTTCACCTTACAACAGCAGTTGAACTAAAAGCCACCACTCACCTCGACAATGAGACAGCAAGATTAGTTTTCCATTTATTTGTGTTTGTAGATTCGAATTTATCCAAAAATGATTGCGAAATAGCAAAAGAATAACCACTTTGAGTGTCTTTAACATGTACCTAAAACATTATATAGCTCCTATTTAACTGTTAAAAGGAAGCTT